>CAMXCT020004303.1:0-39995 GCA_947184155.2 Cladocopium goreaui | reverse complement strand
CCCATAATAAATTTATTTTCGTGAATCTAGACAAAAATATTCGTCGGGTCTCACATTGGAACCCTGGCGGACTTTGCGATGGACAATCTCTACATGGATCTTTAGATCGACAATCATATAATAATGGTATTGATGATATTTTTAATTGTTTTTTGAAATATCTTTTATGTGGCGCGAATTTTCTTTGCCACCTGTTGGATCGATGTCGCGGTTCAAGTTTGGATTTTCATGTTAGGTTGTGTATTCTTTGCATATTTGACTATTCCTTTCAGAGCATTCCGGATTCTTGATTTATATGTGGCATAATTTGTGCAAAGTCGGAGCTTCGTAAGTTGATGTAAGTTGTAAGCTCCACGCCCCTGCCTCCGGGCTGGCGCGTTCGAGCAAGCTTTGTCGGCCTAGGCCACTTCTGACCATGTCAGCGATGAAATTCCAAACGTTTCACCATCGTTCAGAGACCTATACCCTTTGGTAAACGTTTACATAACTATGGAAAATCACAATGTTTAATGGGTAAATCAACTATTATTTCTATGGCCATTTTCTATGTCGCAAACTGCTAGTCATTACCAGGGGGTCAACATGTTCTCCGTTAACATTGCCATTTTGGGGTATACCCGCAATTTTTGATAGCCCATGATTGGTGTTTGATTATTGTCGCTGCAACCGCCATTGTTTTGCTAGGGATTTTGGAGTACCCATAATTAATAAGGATCAACAATTGTTGTGACGGTCTTGGAAGCCCAGAGATGCACAGAGGGTACGTTTGATTGACCCATGAGAAGCAATACTTGCCGCATCATTTTGGATCATTTTAGAATATTTCGGGGTTCTTACGGGTACTTTGAGTGTCTTGAAACATCAAATAGGACGTAACACTAATTCACATAAACATCATAATCGAATATTCTACGGAAAGTCACAATATCACCATCCTTTCTCCTATCATCCTTAACCGATATGAGTGCGACTCAAACCCTGGCAACCTGTTCAAGTCAAAATAGCAAGTGTGCATCCCTACTTAGACTGAGTCGACATCACGTTGACGTGACACAACCACTGCAGGATGTTTCATCCACTTTTTTTGCAGACAACGTAGTGGCGAGCCATCGCGCAGAAAAGAGACCCTACAACTGGCTGCGTGGACCAGTTTTGGGTGGACCACCAATTAAATTAATTATCGACAATATCATACCAACATTCAAGTGTTCACGAATAAAATATGAAACATGTATATAAGATGTACCCTCTGGTAAACTAACATAGCTATGGAAAATCACCACATTTTGAATGGGTAAATCAACGAACTAAAGGTGCCATTTTCAATAGCAAACTGTCAGTCATTACCAGATGTATCATCCATAATTTTTTGATAAATCTTCCAAACTTATACATCTGATATAAGAAAAATAATATCACCCTTCCAAAACGAGTTGATCAATCTTCCCACGCACCCGGAGACTCCGACCGGACTGTGGCCCCAGCCATGTCCTGCTGTGGGATCCGCTCCCAAGTCCAGGAGTGCCAGAGCTGCTGAGCTGCAGCCTCCCAACCCAGGGGTTAAAAAACGTGTTCTGACCACCAAAACTCAGCTGGTTGGTGGTGCAATAGCCATCTTGAAAAATATGAAAACTCGTCAATGGGAAGGATGACATCCCATATATGAAATGGAAAATAAACAAGTTTGAAACCACCAACCAGTCAGGGTTTAAGCACCAAAATTTCATGAAATCTTGATACATACTGGGGATGGGCCAGCGAAATCCGAAAACTTGTTGGAAGATGGTAAACATCCCGTTGTCCTCCCATTATTTACATTTATTTACAGTGTTGCCAATAGGTATACCAACTGGTTTTCGCATTTCGCTGGCCCATCCACAGTAATCATCATTTTTGCTATGTGGTGGTTTTCGCAGCAAAGAGATCGACATAGATCAACCCATTGTTTTACTGCAAAAATCACAGGAATTCTGAAATTCTTAGGATTTCTTGGGTATCTAGCTGCTCTCGTGTTCTTTGGTACCTTTCCTTAAGCTGCTGAGTTTCCAACCTGCTGAGACCGCACGATCCAGGGCCTCGATGCTGGAAAAAAAATCACCATCGGATCATCGGGTGATTCGAAGATGGTGAAAAGCCCTAAGAAAATGGATGAAAATGGATGAACATGGATGAAACATGAGAGATTTCTCAATGAAAATTGAGACTTCATCAACTCAATGGAGACTTTTTTTACAGCTGCACTGCAGAGGCATGGGTTAACGTCTGTCCAGGGAGTCCAGGTCCAGGGGATCCCAATGGGGGAAATGTCGACCACGACCACAATATCCAGAAGAAACAATGCTACCCAGCCAGAAAATCCCAATTTTTCATAATTTTTCGATAATTTTGCACCTGGAGATCGCTTTCTTCCTCTGTGAACATCACTTTGTGGGATGGTTCAGCACTATTCAATTACTATTGCAAATGATGTTCGACCCTGCAAACTGTGAAATCTCTTGGGAATGCCAAGGGTCTTGGAAACCAATTCCTCAAGGGATAGGTTTGTAAGCCCTTGGGTAACTCCATAACTTGACCCTCCCAAACCTTAATCTTCCGAATTTGGAATCCCCCCAAGTATATGAATCCCAGTTAATCATTAGACATTCCAATATGGGCATGGATTTAAAAACTATTAAGTCCCATAACTTTGGGGAATGAACATCAATTTACCTGCAATTTTGGTGCCAGAGGTACAGGGTTGTGACCCATACCCAATCAGGAAATAATCCATTATAGTCAGTAAGAAAGTTGTATATTTATCCACAATATAAAAGGACATTTACCTTATAACTGATCTATATACTACTAACCTATAGCTGGGAGTTGCCCTATTACTGATATATTTCCCTTATAACTTATAATACTATATTTACATTGTCACTGATACATTTACTTGATGTGATATATTTAACTTATAACACATCAATTATCAATTTACCTTGCAAAGTAATGTATTCACCCAAATGTTACCCATAGTCTACCTTATAACGCTAATATACAGCTGGAAGTTTCCCCAAACAACGGAAGTAATTTTCTTTATAACTCATATATATATATATAAATATATGTATGTAATGTAATGTACTGTACTGTAATGTAATGTACTGTACTGTAATGTACTGTACTGTAATGTAATGCAATGCAATGTAATGTATGTATATCTATGTATCTATGTATGCATCTATGTATGTATGTATATATATACATATTTACTATGTACCCAATTTTCTGATGGAAGATTTCCCAATGGTAAAACCCTGGAGCCCGGGCAAAAAAAAAACAGGGCTCCAGGCCGTACTCCCATAGCGCGGATCCGGCGCGCTGGGATCCGCCCGCAGTTCCACCAAGCGGCGGACCAGGGAAACTTGACACCTGCGATTTTCGGGTTTCTTTGGTGTTTTTTGGATTCTTTGGTGATATTCTGGTGGTTTTTTCTGGTGGTTTTTTCTGGTGATTTTTTGTGGTGATTGTGTGAAACAAATATTGTGCTCTCGCGGTGATTGATTTGTGATTTGTGAGCATTTTAATGGTCGTTTTGGTGACAACTCGTTTGTTAATTTGACGGTAATAGTGAATTATTGGTGATTTGATGCTATCACCCACAAGACCTATTCAAACATAGGAGGCGCACCAACAATAACCATTAGAAAATTAGTCATGAATATCCGAACAACTGATTAGGATGACATGCAACCCTAAAGCCAACAACGTGGACTCTCACATCCACAAAAGATACAGTAGTCATTGATGACTCACAAGCCGATTTGAATATCCCAGGAGTTTGTTTAATAAACAAATTTGTAATTTGTTCCAAAATCCATTGAGATGGATCACAGGGGTGGCGCCTACTTGCCGCCGTACGCAGCAAGGGGTTGCCGTTCAAACGGGGCCTGGCCATGGGCCGAAATTCATCAACACGGGGCACCCAGAACTTTAATGGGCACGTCTGAAATTGCAGCGCCCAAACCAACTTGCAAGTGTGATAGGGAAAATATGTCAGTGGCCATCTCAGGAACCTAAATTGGAGGTACCTACCATTTCTTTAAGGCCTTATATGGTACAGTATGGTACTAACGTACCTCCATTTTAGGATCCTGAAATTCCCATGGGAAAATGGTGAGAATCCGAAGTTGGGTCCCATTTTCAGCCCCGAAAGCGGCCTTCCCCTGGTCCGTTTCATCCCCTCGTCCAACAGCCATTCAGCAGCCCGAGGATCTGGGTTCTCCTGGCTGGTTAACAACCAAGTCAATGGCAAGTGCCTCGTGGTAAATACGTACTTTCGCAAAATACATCACATGATATATCAGATGATATGTCTTGAGATATTTGGATGATAATATATATATATATATAATGGAATATTATATATATATATAATGTAATATAATATATAATTATATATATATATTCATATATTATGTTGGTCCCTATGGAATCCTTGAGACAGATGCCACTAGGTTTGGAATTCAGTTTTACATTTCAGCTCCTGAATCTCCACCATCTTTGTTGAAATCGGAGTTTACCGAAGAACCTCACAGAAAAATCACCGCCTGCGTGTACTGCTGAGCTACCAGGCTGTATTCCTTAAGCATGCCCGGCTAGCTCCTCCCAAACGTTCTTTTCCATGCTCGGCTAGCTCTGCTGCAGATTTGATGGGGTCCGAACAGTGTTGCCAACCAAAAGGGAGCAAAGCCCAAATGAGGGATAAGATTTCCCTATCCACTTGCGTAACAACACTTTTTGACGATGTTCCCGCACCAAACCTGCCACTGCCACTCTGTGGGAAAGTTTAGGGTTAAGCTGCACGATCTAAGGCAGAAGTTGTTGGAAGCTTCATGGCTTGTTCCACGCAGAATGGAAGAAGCCTCAACGATTGCAAGTTAGTTTTCGCTAGTTTTCGAACATCAATGTGAATCAAGTATTACATCAAGTATCAAGGAGTATCAAGGTGTCCTCCATTCTCCACATTTCAAATCAGAGTGTCGCTCACTCTGGGATTCCATGGTAACAAGTAACTAGTGCAACGTTTAAGGTGTTCTGATCACAGCGTGATGCGGCTCGCGACGTTTCTGCTGGACTTTGCTCAGCCCAAATCCTTGGTGGCTGTTGTGGACCGGCTCTGCTGTTGCTGACCTTCAAAGGTCAAACACTAAGTGCAAATAATTTGCTGTATGTACATATGTGTATATATGTATATACAAATATAAATAGATATTATGCATATTCATATATTCTGTGTAGAATTATGAACATATGTATAGAAAAATATAGAAACTTGTTCAGTAGGCAGGCTCCTGATTCAAACCACTTGAAACTTGCAAAACGGCAGCATTGTAAATAGTGTTCAATATTCAAAGTCAGTTTATCTTCTTCAAAACTGGGGGACATGTCTCCACTTCTGGCCTCGAACAACCCTCTGCTGAACTGACGACAATGACCTAGTTTAAGTAAATCCCACATGGATATGTATTCCAACCCTGGTAGTCACTTTTTGTTCAAAAATAGCACAAAGTTAGGGATGTCCGGGATGTAACGGTGATCCCCTGCCCATCCCCAGCCCATCCATTCCGTCCCAAGGGTCACAGGCCGGATGGGACTCCGCATCCCAAAATGCCGCCCTTCTGCGGCCAGCGCGCTCCGCGCGAGCGGCGTAGACTGACAGGACACCTCCCAGGACCATCTCTGGATGCGGCCGAAGAACAGCACCATGGAATCCAAAGATAATCAGCACCGTTGTGTATATATATATATAATACATACATTTTTGTAATTTATGTAAAGGCTTATATACGTACTTAATCATATTTACAAGTATACATAAAAATGCATACTAAATTAGATTATCTTAACAAAATCCCCATGTATAAGTGAGTACTAACTCCTCAAATGATTACCATCAGTAAGGTTATCATTGGGCATTGACCTTGCACCCGGGTAGATTTCCCCAAAGTGTCACTGGCGACACCAGCCAGACATCTGGTAGAAAAGAATCCTTCAGACATTACAGGGTCCTAAATACCATGAACTGGGGTTATCTACCATGTTACGCATGTTATGAATTTGTAAGGATCCTCTCATGTTATTGTAACAATACCATCATTGGGGTTATGACATGTTATCTACCACTGTAGTTATCTACCACAAAAAAATGTGTTATTATGCAGTCATCACCAGCGTCACTTCCCCAGTGCCGCGCCTGACAGGCCCAACATGGACATGTACCAGGGAGCTGACGCCATGAAACCCACCATGAAAGCTTGACATCGCGAGGCGGAACGAGACCTGTTTTCAGCGGTGATTTTCCACCGTCCCACTGGTGAGAAATCTGCCTTTACAATGTCTTGAACTAATAAAACCATGTGCCACATTTTTCCGAAGAGCAGAAACATGTAACAAGTATAGAACGTAAATTTTAGTAGGTACTTCCAAACCTATGAGAGGTTGCACTTGGATGTGCACCAGTCTAGTGAGTGGCTCGCAACCACTCTTGGGAAGATTCATCATGCTTATAGCATATGTACATATATGAACATACATATTATAGTTATAGATAAGTATGATATGTTGCATGTGTATGTATATATATATATATACAATATATATATATATATATATTATATATATAGGCAAAAGCATATACATAAATATACGTATTCAATACATATATATAAATATGAACAGCAGTTTTATCCAGCTACCAACTAGACTCCCCCACCTGCCATCGCTCAGGAAGGCCACAGCTGCCTGAGTATCGCATGGTATCACACATATTCAAAATAGCATGTGCATGTGTATGTGTATAAAATCAAAAACAGAAGGTGCATATACATACATACATACATGCATGCATACATACATACATACATGCATGCATACATACATACATGCATGCATGCATACAATGTATGGATGCATGCATGTATGTATGTATGCATGCATGTATGCATGCATGTATGCATGCATGTATGTATGTATGCATGCATGCATGTATGTATGCATGCATGTATGTATGCATGCATGCATGTATGTATGTATGCATGCATGCATGTATGTATGTATGCATGCATGTATGTATGCATGCATGCATGTATGTATGCATGCATGCATGTATGTATGTATGCATGCATGCATGCATGTATGTATGTATGTATGTGTGTGTATGTATGTATGTATGTATGGATGCATGCATGCATGCATGCATGTATGTATGTATGTCTGTGTGTGTGTGTATGTATGTATGTATGTATGTATGTATGTATGTGTGTGTGTGTGCATGTATGTATGTATGCATGCATGCATGTATGTATGTATGTCTGTGTGTGTGTATGTATGCATGCATGCATGCATGCATGCATGCATGTATGTGTGTGTATGTATGTATGTATGCATGCATGCATGCATGCATGCATGTATGTATGTATGTATGTGTGTGTATGTATGTATGCATGTATGTATGTATGTATGTGTGTGTCTGTATGTATGTATGTATGTATGTTTGTATCTTATTTTATCTTGTCTTGTCTTGTCTTATCTTATCTTGTCTTATCTTATCTTATCTTATCTATCTATCTATCTATGCATGCATGTATGCAATGCTTCATGTGCATATGTCTGGGTCAATTATAGTACCTTAAATAAGACATAATAAGACTATTTTATGGGATGGTTGCCCCTAATTTTCATTCCAGTCAGGGAGAACAGTGAGTTCGCTATAATTTACCCATATCTACATATGTATATAATGCTTCATGTGTCTATGCATACATCCTTATACGGTAACTACATTTAAATATACGGACTTTTAAATATACGAACTGGTATCTCAGACTACCTCCGGAAAGGTTTTCCTTGGCCCGCCCGGCCATTTAAACATACGGAATCCAATTCATTTAAAGATGCGGTACCTACATTTAAATATACGAACTGGTATTTCATACTACCTCCGGGGTCTCGCGGTCTGGCCCGCCCCCCACATATTTAAATGTCGTTACCGTAGTTATACATACAAGGACAATACAATACACACAATGCACTGGTGGCTACTGGGTCCAACCCCCAAAATGCCAATGAATGTTCATATAATTAAAATGCCCAAGCTTAGGTTCCACCTTTGCCAAGCTATTTAGTAGCTGTCCTGCCATTGTAGCTCATTAGCCCGGCTGAAACTCATGTCGGTTGAGGGAAGTACATTGGATGCGCTTTTCAGAATGAGGGCCAGCCAGAAAAAACAAAATCCTTCCCATGGCTACTCGTCATCCTCATTTGGCTCTGGAAAATGGTGACTTTCTGGTTGGTGGTTGACCTACCCCTCTGAAAAATGTTCGTCAAATGGGATTATTGTTCCCAATATATGGAAACATATGGAAACATATTTAAAATGTTCCAAACCACCAACCAGTGGTTGGTTATTTCATTCTATTCCAATTTCCAGGGGGCAATCCGCAGCCAAGTGACACCGTGGAGGACCTCAGCTGAGATTTTTCACTGCACCAACAGGAGCAGCAACCGGGCATGTGAAGCCATAGAAAACTAAGGAAAAATATACCTGCGAAATCTTGGATACTTACCTATTATTTTCTTTTAAAGTTGGACTTTGATTTGTTTACAGTCAAACAATGAGTATCTCTGTGCATCATATCCCGGCTCGTGCTTCTAAATCGTTAAACATCAGTTTTATTCCATATCGATCCTGATCCCAAGAAGGCATGCAAAAATGCTTGAAACCACAAGCGATTAGGCTGAATCCATCTGAATCCAATCAAGGTAAGTGTCCTTTCTTCGCCAAAGTTTGAGGATCCAGTGCTACATCCAACAAGATATCTCCCAAAACAATTGGGCGAGTGCTCAAATAGAACTTCCAATTTACAGCACGGCAGTGTCCAAAGAAATTACCTCCTGAAGTGGTCACCCGCAAACGAGCAACATCGAGCAACAATCAGCTTAGCACTCAAGATACTCAAGGTCCTCCTAAGATTTAAGCGTAACAATGCTTAACACTTGGAGCCACGATGAGCCACGGGCCACGGGCCCGTCAGCAATTGTTGAGTTTGTCAAGGAACGCCCAGCAAACCACCGAAGCTGGTCCAAAAGAGCCCGGTGCGCCAAGGTGCAACATCCTCTTGGACATCCTAAGGGCGATGCCAGCCCACTTCAGCAACTCACGAGGTGTGCCACTGCATACTCCCAAGTGCTCTCATTGGCTGACCATGTGACTATGACAAATAGATAGAAAATGATAGAAATTTAGTACATCCTTTCGTCAACATAGCACTTTATTTCCCAAATTGTTGATCGTCAAACCATGGAATTGTTCATCAACAAATGGTGCAATGTGGCCCCCCGTTATAAGTTGGTTTATACACCTCATTAACTATAGTTTTAAGATGTTATAAGATGTTATAAGATGTTATAAGATGTTATAAGATGTTATAAGATGTTATAAGATGTTGTAAGATGTTGCAGTATAAGATGTTATAAGTTTGATAAACCATAGTTTTTGATTTATAAACCAACTTAGCGATCGAAAACGGGGGCCACATTGTGGGATTGTGCTTTCTCCTGGCTGCAGATGGGCCACTGGAAGCATTCGTCCCAGCCAAGGCTCGGGGGCTGGGATGATCACCGGATATCCCTGGGATGGGATGGGGAAGCTATCGATCAAAGATGCAACGAAATAAATAAGGTGAAATGAGAAGCTTTTTCTAAAACATCAACAAGTTGAAAAACCATTCCAACCTCAAATTTCAGATCAAAAACCATGGACCCCAATTTGAAAAACATGTTCGCTGCGACCCTGATGTTTGCCCAAGCTGATCTCGCATATCCTTTGACATGCTCAAATCCCTGCATACGACCCTAAAACCCTAAATCCTAAAACTCTAAATCCTAAAACTTAAAGTCAAAATCCCTGCGTATAGCCGGTGTTTTCGTTCATCCTCAGGTGACAAGTATATGATATTGTCTGGGTGTTATTTGTGCATGGGCGAACCTCCGGTGTGGGGCGAACATGTTTCAACCACTTTGACCATACCAACAACTCCCCCATCATTTCCACCTCAGATGCTCGTTTTCTGGAGCTGTCTACCACTGGGCTTGGTCGCCTAGGCTCGGTGGGAAGCCGAGGCATCCTACTGCAGAAGTGTTCGCTGCTAGAAAAGCCTCCAGTGACCCGCCACAAAACCACCATGTAGGTGTGGCTCATTTCACCCAAAAAGCCCCATGAACAGAATAGACTCTACTGAAACGTTCATGTACGCTGTATATGTCCGGTTTGAGAATCTATGCAGTTTTTTCATGTGGTGCACCCAATTGTACACCATCCAATATCATCACCATGTTGGGTGCTATATATTTATCATCCCCTTAAATGATAGTTCTTTATTATCAAAATGAGGTTTCCATAGGTTTCCCACATTTATCCGGGCGGCTCCAAAGGCAGCAAAGCATAACTTTCGCGGACCTCGGGAAACGCCGTGGAAGATGATCCATGTGATGCCATGAAAAATCCTCCAGCCACGACTTTTTCGGCCCCTGCACGTGCCTCACGCCAGCTGCGACCACCGTCGACAACCATGGGGGCGTTTGATCTTTTTTGCAGGATGAGGACCAGCAACGGCAGAAATTCATTGAAAGTCTGGTATTGAAATAGTAGATGTGACGAAAGTGTCAGACTGAGACTGGGTACTGTATGGAAACTAAACAAAAACAACTTGAATTATTGGATTCTTGCAATCTCAACTGCATTTGAAATCAATTGGAGTTTGCTGGATCCTTTCTGTTTAAAACCTGATTGATACTCTACACTACTTGTGGTCTTGCCTTGCATTCTTCACATTTGCAGTACCTGCCTAGACACGATGGAAGAGACAAGCCGAAGGCTTTGGTGAAAAGCATAGCTGAAGATCAACACAAAGTGGTTTTGCAGCATGCTCCAGCTACCCCCCGATAAACTAACATAACTATGGAAAATCACCATTTTCTAGCTGGGTAAATCCACAATTTCGACTGGGCCATTTTTTCCAGTTCGCAAACTGTGGCTGTTTACATTAGTTTACCAGAGGCTAACTCACAAGACCAAACCCGTCATCAAACAATCTGCGACCTAAACCTTCGCCGATGCCCGCGGGCCCATGCCTACAGCCTCTCAGAAAACTCGCATGATTCATGGGGTTTAATACTATCCCGGATAAGAACTATCCCCCTGAATGTCAAACAAACATTCCAAATAGAAAATATTAACTCATCACCCCCAAATGGTTTACCACCTTGTTCTTGTATATTCTTGTCCCCAGAATGGTGAAAAGTATCTCCGAAAGGGTGTATCTAAAAATGGTGGATACCCAGAATAAGAATTGCTTTGGGATAACTATTTTGGGGTGTGCTATTCTCAGGCAACCCCTCCCCAAACCTGGTTTTCCATCTCTTTCACTGCTTCTTGTTAGTGGGGATCATCCCACATCATCTAAATATGCTTGAAAATAACAGAAAAAACACATCTTTGAAACTACCAACTAGTGGATACGTACCCTGTTTCCTCAAAGAAGTTGGACATAACTTCCAAAATGGCTGAAAATCAAGCCTTTCACCTACCCAATGTTCACCCCTACCACCGGTCACCGTGCGCTCCCCGTGGAGATCGATGGCTCCTCCACCGCCGTCTCCAGTGCCACATCTAACGGCCGCCGTGCAAAGGCGGCGTCGGACGTGACATCAGCCTGGATGCTGGGAAAATCCCAGATAGATGGAATAGACAGATTAAATAGATAGATTAAACAGGCAGATTAAATAGACAGATTAAATAGACAGATAAAAGAGACAGATTAGATAGACAGATTAAATAGATAGATTAAACAGACAGATTAAATAGATAGATTAAACAGGCAGATTAAATAGACAGATTAAATAGACAGATAAAAGAGACTGATTAGATAGACAGATTAAATAGATAGATTAAACAGACAGATTAAATAGATAGATTAAACAGGCAGATTAAATAGACAGATTCAATAGACAGATAAAAGAGACAGATTAGAAAGACAGATTAAATAGATAGATTAAACAGACAGATTAGATAGACAGATTAAATAGATAGATTAAACAGACAGATTAAATAGACAGATTAAATAGATAGATTAAACAGGCAGATTAAATAGACAGATTAAATAGACAGATAAAAGAGACTGATTAGATAGACAGATTAAATAGATAGATTAAACAGACAGATTAAATAGATAGATTAAACAGGCAGATTAGATAGACAGATTAAATAGACATATTAAATAGACAGATTCAATAGATAGACTAAACAGAAAGATTAAATAGATAGATTAAACAGGCAGATTAGATAGACAGATTAAATAGATAGATTAAACAGACAGATTAAATAGATAGATTAAACAGGCAGATTAAATAGACAGATTCAATAGACAGATAAAAGAGACAGATTAGAAAGACAGATTAAATAGATAGATTAAACAGACAGATTAAATTGATAGATTAAACAGGCAGATTAGATAGACAGATTAAATAGATAGATTGAACAGGCAGATTAAATAGATAGATTAAACAGGCAGATTAAATAGACAGATTAATAGACAGATAAAAGAGACAGATTAGATAGACAGATTAAATAGATAGATTAAACAGACAGATTAAATAGATAGATTAAACAGACAGATTAGATAGACAGATTAAACAGGCAGATTAGATAGACAGATTAAATAGACATATTAAATAGACAGATTAAATAGACAGATAAAAGAGACAGATTAGATAGACAGATTAAATAGATAGATTAAACGTACAGATTAAATAGATAGATTAAACAGGCAGATTAGATAGATAGATTAAATAGATAGATTAAACAGACAGATTAAATAGATAGATTAAACAGGCAGAATAAATAGACAGAGATGAAATAGACAGATAAAAGAGACAGATTAGATAGACAGATTAAATAGATAGATTAAATAGATAGATTAAACAGAAAGATTAAATAGATAGATTAAACAGACAGATTAAATAGATAGATTAAATAGATAGATTAAACAGGCAGATTAAATAGACAGATTAAATAGACAGATAAAAGAGACTGATTAGATAGACAGATTAAATAGATAGATTAAACAGACAGATTAAATAGATAGATTAAACAGGCAGATTAGATAGACAGATTAAATAGACATATTAAATAGACAGATTCAATAGATAGACTAAACAGACAAATTAAATAGATAGATTAAACAGGCAGATTAGATAGACAGATTAAATAGATAGATTAAACAGACAGATTAAATAGATAGATTAAACAGGCAGATTAAATAGACAGATTAAATAGACAGATAAAAGAGACAGATTAGAAAGACAGATTAAATAGATAGATTAAACAGACAGATTAAATTGATAGATTAAACAGGCAGATTAGATAGACAGATTAAATAGACATATTAAATAGACAGATCCGTCCTAATGGGGAGGTGTTTCTGTATGATTGGGTAAACACCACAATTTTCTTTCACTAGAGTCACTAGGAACATGATGGAGAACCCACATTTTGCACGTTTCCACACAGCATGATCAATGATTACAAATATGTGTGAGTGTGTATATATGTATATATATATATACATATGCGTATTCGTGAAATGAAGGGAGGTAGCCCTGGCAACTTCCCCCCTCTGATTCTGAAGTTGATTTTTCTCTAGGTTTGTCTGATCGGAATTTTCCTAGGAGACTAGAAACAGCTGGGGGTTATGAGGATTTAAGCAGTTACCCTCTGGTAAACTAACATAACTATGGAAAATCACAATTTTTTTTATGGGTAAATCAACTATAAATGGCAATTTTCAATAGCTATGTTAGTTTACCAGAGGGTAACAAGCTGGTAAACCGAGATGTTTAGCCAGAAATCCATAATTTGAATCGACGGATGCCGACGGTTGTAGATTGACAATGAGAAATGTCCACTGCCGTGCTACCGTGAAAAAGACAATCTGGTTACTGAATTCAACTTTTTCGTGTGCTCCAATCTTTAGAGACGTAAAATCCTAAACATGTCTTGATCTTTAAAGTGGTGATCAAAAAAAATTGCCAATCTCTACTGAATTCACTTTTTGGCCAAACAATGTTTTGATCCACTGGAAATTTCTCGGGGCCAAGGCCTCGTCCCAGTTCAATGGAAGCTCTTCGGCCAAGGTGTCGTAAAGCTGTCGCAGAAGACGTGGCTTGTAGCCGATTCTGCAGGCTGCTGGGTTTCTGCTGGTGTTTAGTTTGTTGCTTGAAATAGAAGGGATACTCATTCTATGGGGCTGTAGACATTTATTACCATTTATGCGAATGTATGGGTTTGTTCAAAAATAGGGTGCCAAGACAATCCTATCATATCCAGTCATGTATCATCATGTTCACTCTTAGAAACGTTATATTTAGAGCATTTTGGAGCTATCCCCCATTTTGGACTATTTTCTGGCTTCTCTCGATTCAGTGCTTCATCATTTTCCCCTTTAGAGATTGCCAAATTAGAGGTGGTACATCTCCCTTGCCGTTGGTTAATAGCCCGAATAAAATGAATACCCATTATGCCACCGTTAGTTAATACCCAATGGTTGGTCTTAGACGCCTATTCCTATTTTTGTTGATTGTTGATAGTGAAAAATTCCGATTGTTTTTTGGTGCAGTTGGGGTTTTTCCAAACCGCGTGGGAAACTCTACGTAATAAACACCATCAGTTGGGACATTGGAGCCCCAAAAATTGGAGCCCTGGAACTATGATTCTACATCCACTTGTGGAACTGCACCCGCAAGTATTCCACACATAGTTAAATCCCAATTGTTGATAGTCAAATCCCAATTGTTGATGGTTAGATACCTATTATTTTTGAAGGTTAGCCATCTATTTTTGGTGCTTAAATTATATAATCCCTATGTTTGATGGTTAAATAACCTATCTTATCATAACTTATGATGTTTTTTTGTCCCTATCTTATACTCGCCTTGCGGCTTCCTGCAGCAACTGTGCCAGTTGCACTTTGGAGAACCTGAAGCGTTTGAGACCAAGGAATTCACCAGAAATTCATGGTGGCAGAATGGGGACAACATGTGATACACACCTGAAAAACAAAGTGGATTTACCCTGTGATGATTTTTCACAGTTTTCTACGGAAAGATCTTCATAAAATGATAGGTAAAACATGGTAAATCATCAAACTAAACGAGCCATGGCTTTCATAGCTATGTGAAATTGCCAGAGGGATCCAGAGGGTATACCCCATATATCTTGACCATTGTACTTTTCAACCATCATTCGTGGCAAGAAACGTCACTGTTGTTGACTTGCAACCATTTTTGGCAAGTCTTGAAGTGGTGGGTGCTTCGGGGATGTGCAAAAGGGTATCTTGTCGTTCTTGGTTGGTCACCACTCAAGCCTTTGTTCTCACTGACTCCGGAATTGGTTTGTTATAAACCGTTGCAGCTACTCCATGTTTTTTCTTCAAGAGATTCTACCATACCAAGCCAATTTTCGCTGGTTAGACCATGACAATGTATATATGATTATATATATATAATTATATATACGTATATATATATATATGTATATATATATATATATATATGTATATGTATATATATATGTGTATATATATATATGTATATATATGAATATATATATATATACGTATATATATATGTATATATATACATATATTTATACGTATATATATATACGTATATATATACGTATATATATATATGTATATATATATACATGATATATATACGTATATATATATATACACGTATATACGTATGTATATATGTATGTATATATATGTATATATATATACATATATACGTATGTATATATGTATGTATATATATATGTATATATATATATGTATAATATATTTATTTATTTATATTTATACATACGTATCCTTCCAACTTACGTGGATCCAAATGGCAAGGACAAGTACGAAACGTCTTTTGCACATCAAGCAATATCAACCAATTTTCCGATGATAAATGATGATCATCCCATCATCCTATATTCCAAGTATCATCTATGCCCACAACTGGACGAACTGGACCCCAGCACCTCTGATTTTCCAGCTGCTGTAGCACCATGCGCTCCGAAGTCTTTTGGAGCTTGCTCCGCAGGCCGCTGAAGTCCACCTGCGCCATGGCATGGGGCTGAACTCCATGGTTGAGGAGTCGATCGTGAAAAACCATTGGGATTTTAAGATTTGGACATATTTGGGTATAGATATATGTGCACATATCTCCATATCTGTTGATATGTATATATATATAGCATATGGTAGTGTTAGCATATTTCAACATTGCTCAACATGTTTCTATATGGTGTGACACGTTTTTACGCGTGTTCAATAAAGTTCAACATGTTGACATGTTCAAGAAAATGGCCGCATCAACTTTTGGCAGGTCACAGATAGGGAGGCCATGGACAAACATCGGGTTTGCTTTTGAAACCTCGGGTTTCCAAGTAGATCCTTTATTTTTAAAGGTTATGGTTGGTGAAGGTATATATAGACATACTTACATTAAACGTAGTTTGGCTTTTAGTTTAAACAAAAACTGTGTCAACGACATATATACATATATAACTTAAGTAGATATATGACTATGTATATATATATATATAATAATTATTGATGATATAAAAACCTTGACACACATAACGAGTTATTGCTTACTTAACGTAGCTTGCGTCGTTGCCGCAGACCTCTGAGGATGCCCCAGCTGCGCTTCTCATGGAGCTGAGCGGCAACTGCGCCCGCACCTGCACTTCAAACAAAAGCGCGGCGGTTTGGGACATGGACGATGAGGAAAGACATGTGGCGTCGGTCAGTAATCTATTGTGTATAACAAAAATTTAATATATATATATATACATATACGTGTAGACACAAGGCATATCGAACATATATGAAAATATATAATCTCAGTTTGATGGGTACACCTTAGAGTTTGATATTATATGGGAAAATGTCTGCTGTGTCTGGTGTGTACAATATTATCAATATTTGCGCGAGAAATCATGATGCAAAGCCCCGTCATAGGATGAGCCATGTCAATCCAAAATGCTTTGATAAAAAGCTCCATCTGTTAAAAACCAACCAGGTTTTTCTATCTCGATTTTGGCAACACCATGCTCAACACAAAAATCTGCAATAGCGTTGATGCCACGGGACCCTACCAAAATCCTCTTCTAAAACTCATAGCAATCCATAGAATCTGTGAACAAAAATGATCCACGATGAAACATTCTCCAAGAATTCGTCCATGAACACACTGTTGATATCAAGATGCGAATGAAAAAGACACAAATTTTAGACACGTCTCCATTCCGTAAATTCCGTTTTTATCATTCTGACAATGTAATGTTTGGATGTTGACAATCCATGACAATCCAATAGTTACCTGTATTATTGAGAGAAACATAGAGAAACTAATACATTACGTTGGTGGTTTCAACCCCTCTGAAAAATATTAGTCAGTTGGGTTATTATTCCCAATACTAGCACCGTACTTAAGTCACATCAGGCGGGAAAAGTCACATCATCCCCATGGCACGGCGGCGATACAGAAAGGGTGATGGATCGGCCTTTGGTCCTGCGCGAGCCAAAACGTAGTCCACCTTGGCAATTCAGAACTTTTTGGTGTTCACTGGGGTTTGGACCGTTTGGATGCGCGGCATTCCTGTTCCCAAGGAAGAGAGAGAGAGAGAGAGATTTCTTCGCAATGCTTAATATGCTTAATGGAGTACTGATACTGAGCGTTTCCTATTGAGAGCTGGTCCATTTTGGCGATGTTGTCGGCGGAACATCGGGACGGCTTTGCGCAGTTAGTATCCGTTGAAATGGACTATGCATGACTTTGGACCTTTGATGTTTCTCATGTTTGGCGCCCTGTTCTGGATACCCAATCGCCCATGATGTGGGGAGATAGCATGACATACCATAAAATCACCACTAGCTTGCCTTCTGATCAGGATGTGTATGCTGCCCACCAACATGGATCGCAAGCGCATCAAGTTGAATGCAACAAAACATCCAAAAGACTAAGACCAGCAACCGACCCACACGCACAGAAAGATAATGCCTATCAACTTGTGATTAGTTGTGTACTTTGCTGACCAAAGACAGTATAGCATTCCAATGATAGTCAGGTTCCTCTAACCCCATGACTGCGCCAAACCAGTACAATGAAATTCCCAGTCTTGGCTCATGTCAGGCTCAGTCAATTTGTCAAACTTGCGCACTCCTGACAGTTTGAAACTCTCTGGCCTCATGAGGCAGAATCCAAGCAGCAAACATATTTTCTATGTGCCGGGATGGTTTATCCCACTCCCCCCCCTGGTAAATTCGGAACAGAAAATGACAGTGCTGGGGTCAACCGAATCTGCCACCAAGGGACGCCCTTGCCCACGGTTGGATCGGCACCCAGCTGCAAGAGCTTCAGTGACGTTTGCTCCTGATGCCCGGCCAAATCACGTGGCTACTCCTAGAAACTCTTCGAATTGGGAAATATGTGCTACGAGTACCACTGAGGAAAATGTAGCCTCTAAAATAGTAAGAATCCTGAACATATCCCGGGGTGTTTTCATCTTATGGCGGACTTGGCTGCCTGTCCTACAGAAGCATCAATTCAATATTTCACATGACAGGTTTAGGTGCGGTGCAAATTGGGCACAAAAAAAATGGGAGCCTTACATAGCCTTACCCACACGAAAAGCCATATCACAGCACTGAAATAACTTTTACAACTACTAGTTGGTGGTATACCTACCCCTCTGAAAAATATGAGTTCGTCAGTTGGGATGATGCTTCCCAATATATGGAAAAATAAAAGTCATGTTCCAAACCACCAACCAGTTACTAATAATTCACCATTATTAACCAGTATTAACCATTAATAATCCCTATAGCCCTATAGCACCAACCAGATATTGTTCCAAAGCACCAACCAGACTAGGAACATCACCTCTCTCAAGGCCATTGTTTCAGGAGAACCTATCGGTTCCAGGCTTTGTCGATGGGCTATCCCCAATGCCTTGATGCAACAAGAGCCGCCGACCCTATGAACATGGCCATGAATAGCGGCCCCATCCACTCTTTGACGAACCTAAGTTTTCTGGTGTCCAATTCAGCAGTGTTCAAGATCCTCTGTGGGGATTCCCTGGAGATACGACAAGAATTATGAGACTCCCCTGGTCGTATTCGGATTGTACCCCATGCATTGCCAATCTTAGATACCCTGCAAAAAAAAGAATTCTTTGATGGTTAGTAGATATTCCCATTGGTGCCAAAAGACTAAAGAATTAAAGTATCCATCTAAGATTGACAATGCATGACTGGTTGGTGGTTTTAACCCCTCTGAAAAATATGAGTTCGTCAGTTGGGATGATGACATTCCCAACTGAATGGAAAGTCATAAAAGTCCATGGTTCCAGTCACCACCAACCAGTTGATCATCAACCAACAGAAGTCTTGAACCCTCGGTCTCTTGGAATTCCAAAGACTGGCTGAACGCGCCCACCTTGCCAGCATCCAATGCTCGGTCCAGGGCGCTACTTCCAAAGCGAGGGTCCTGCACGCATCGCACAAAAGTCACCATGGTGGATGTAGGCCCAATGGAGGATGAAATCACATCTTTAGGACCAGAAAATGGAGGTGTTTCATGCAAACGGATGGGATAAGAGGAAACTTTGATCATGCAAATTGATGGAAATTGAGTGTTTCTCGCAACTTTCTCTATGGTATTCTGCGAGGCAGCTTGAGACTTGACAAATAATCAGTTATTCTATCGACTTCAGGGTGACATTATCTCCATGTATCTATCCATCAGTCTATCCAACAATCTATGACAATCTATATAGCGGTATAGATATGCATCGATGTGTCTGAGTCTGTCTACATATCCATGTGAACCACCGTGAAAACTCTAATACCTTGTTTAAAAGTGTGGTAACGTTTTTTTTGGGGGGGGGCCTATCGCTAACTATGGTCTTGTACTCATGAAGATAAAGGAACAAATCTGTGGAAGGAAAGGAAAAGGAAAAGAAGAGGAAAGGAGCAGGAAAGAAAGAGAGGAAAGGAAAGAGAGAGGAAGAGGAAAGGAAGAAGAAAGGACGAGCAAAAAAACAACAAAAGAGGAAGAAAAAAGAAAGCGGAAACAAGAGGGAACGAAGAGACAAAAAGAGGCAAAAAAGAGAAAAAGAGGAAGAGGAAGCAGCGTCTCTTATTGCGGAAGAGGAAAGGAAGAGGACATGAAAGGAAGAAGGGTCTATCTGTGGTCTGAGGCCACCTTTTGAACAAATGGGTATCTCTAAGGTATCACTAGGGATATCCCTACTTTCGCCTCTTTCGTGTGCGCAACTTTGTGTAAACCAGCTTCAGATGCAGGCATCGCTTTTGGGGGGGGCCTGTCGCTGCACAGTGTTTCGCGCACTTTTCAGACACGAAGTGAGCAAAGTGGTCTAGCAGTCTACCAGTCTACCAGTTTTGACCGTACCTCATATGTATCTATATGTCCATCCCACCATCGATCCAGGCTCTTAACACGTGATGTTTGCCAAATATCCGAATAGGTGTGGGTGCGAGGTTTGTGTATGAATTCTGCCAAGAAAGCTTGAGCGAAGTAGG
Organism: Cladocopium goreaui; assembly: GCA_947184155.2. Lineage (NCBI taxonomy): Eukaryota > Dinophyceae > Suessiales > Symbiodiniaceae > Cladocopium > Cladocopium goreaui. The sequence goes on along the minus strand of CAMXCT020004303.1, from coordinate 19,293 downwards.
ACATTTGGGCACAGGATCGACAGAAGTTATCGCCTCATCAACCAGAAAAAATACACGCAAAATAGTCTACAAACACCACAAGAACAAACATCTACACCAAGGAACAAACATGGACACCCAATCAATCAGAGCAAGAAAGGTACTTGCATCATCTAAGATCAGCACCATGGAATCTATATGTTTTATGTAACGAAAATCCCGTCGCCGCCCCCGGCGACCCCCGGCCTTGGAATTCACATCTGCACCGCAGTCCTTCACCAATTTCTCCACGAGCCTCGATTGTGGCAACCTCTTCTGGGATGTCAAGTGAGCCATTCAAATACCCCGATTTCAGCCCCTATCCCATCTCATTATATTACTTGGATCTACTTGGCTAATAGGTTTCCATACTATCTGTTGCCATATAACTCAGCAAGAACCAGGTATACATTGTATATAATCCCCTAGAATAGCCAAATAAGAACCCATATCAACAACCATATCTTTTTACTCGATCAAGTTAGGATTTTCAGAGTTCCCCCCTTTTTTCCCTCCCTTTTTTCGAGGCTTCCCTGCGACTCTCCCCTGATTTTTAGGACCAAAAAATCCCTCCGAGTCCCCGGAGTTTTGCTTTTGGGGAAATGAATTTCTTGATCCCTCATGGTTTTACTCAAAATTACTTTACTTCGTGTGATCCCCACCATGATATTTATACATTTTCTTACTGGCAAATCTTCTGGCATTCTATCTGACATATCTTCTGACATTCTATTTGGCATTCTATCTGGCATATCTTCTGGCATATGATCTGGCATATCTTCTGGCATATCTTCTGGCATTCTATCTGGCAAATCTTCTGCCATTCTATCTGGCATATCTTCTGGCACTCTATCTGACATATCTTCTGGCATTCTATCTGGCATATCTTCTGGCATATATTCTGACATATCTTCTGGCATTCTATCTGACATATCTTCTGGCATATCTTCTGGCATATCTTCTGGCATATCTTCTGACATATCTATCTGGCATATCTTCTGGCATATTTTCTGGCATTCTATCTGGCATATCTTCTGGCATTCTATCTGGCATATCTTCTGGCATTCTATCTGACATATCTTCTGGCATTCTATCTGGCATTTCTTCTGGCATATATTCTGACATATCTTCTGGCATTCTATCTGGCATATCTTCTGGCATATCTTCTGGCATTCTATCTTGCATATCTTCTGGCATATGTTCTGGCATATCTTCTGGCATTCTATCTGGCATATCTTCTGGCATTCTATCTGACATATCTTCTGGCATTCTATCTGGCATTTCTTCTGGCATATATTCTGACATATCTTCTGGCATTCTATCTGGCATATCTTCTGGCATATCTTCTGACATTCTTTCTGACATTCTTTCTAACTTTCTTCTGCACATTCTTTGTCCCATATCTTCCTACATGAGGTCCGGCAGGGAACACTTGGCGTGGATACTCGCGGTTGAGGTCCGGCAGGGAACACTGGGCGTGGATGGTCGTGGTTGAGGTCCGGCAGGGAACACTGGGCGTGGATGGTCGTGGTTGAGGTCCGGCAGGGAACACTGGGCGTGGCTGGTCGTGGTTGAGGTCCGGCAGGGAACACTGGGCGTGGATGGTCGTGGTTGAGGTCCGGCAGAGAACACTGTGGATCGCGGGTCGCAGTTGAGCAAGGACGACGAGGACGACGAGGACGACGAGGAGGACGAGGAGGAGGAGGAGAGGAGGACGAGGCAGGAGGAGGCGGAGGACGAGGAGGAGAAGGAGGAGAAGGAGGAGGAGGACGAGGAGGCAACTGACATAAAATCTAACAACCCTCACCTGGCAGGTGGGGAAAAACATAACATAAAAACCATGAAAGTAGTCAAAAAAACATGAGTAAGAACATAAAATGCAACATCATCCCGAAAATGATCCATTTCTGACTATTCTTTGCATATCTTTGCATTACACATGATAGTTTTAGATCGTTTTGGATGCTCAGAAAGGGTACCTCCCATGCCTGGTGTGCCTCCAAAAACCTGGTTCACCTTGTTGACCTTGTGGGGGTTATTAAGTTGGTCTTGCCATTATCCATCACTGAAATGATGGTTGAATGGATGGAGATTGGATGGGATTGGATGTAAGTAATTGCATGACATCTCTTGATATTTCCCAGTCTTTGAGGTTTAGAACCCAGTGTTGCTATCCATTCGCCAAGGAGAAACTCCAAAATCTATCCCTGACATGATGAGACTTTGAGGCTTTGAGGACACTATCAAGATGATGACAACCATTATATCATTATATGGTACTTTTGAGCCATACCATATACCCATGTTGCATTTCGATGTATAGCTTCTGGTGAATCATTGGACTCTTTTTGGGTTGTCGTTTTCGCGATATGAAAAATCACCGAAGGTAAATCCAAATCCATTGAAAACTCACCAGAAATCACCATGTTTATGAAATGATTGGGATCCAAATGTTCAATCATTGAAATGATGGTTGAATTGGATGGAGATTGGATGGGATTGGATGTAAGTAATTGCATGACATCTCTTGATATTTCCCAGTCTTTGAGGCTTAGAACCCAGTGTTGCTATCCATTCGCCAAGGAGAAACTCCAAAATCTATCCCTGACATGATGAGACTTTGAGGCTTTGAGGACACTATCAAGATGATGACAACCATTATATCATTATATGGTACTTTTGAGCCATACCATATACCCATGTTGCATTTCGATGTATAGCTTCTGGTAAATCATTGGACTCTTTTTGGGTTGTCGTTTTCGTGATATGAAAAATCACCGAAGGTAAATCCAAATCCATTGAACTCACCAGAAATCACCATGTTTATGAAATGATTGGGATCCAAATGTTCAATCACTGAAATGATGGTTGAATTGGATGGAGATTGGTAAATCATCTACTTCTATGGGGCTTTCCTAAGACATGGGGGTAGGAATTAGCAAGCAGCCTCGTCATCCCCTGCGCGGCCGCTGCACGCATTAATGGATCGGAATCCCTCAGGGCAACTCAGCGGCAGGATATGCTGGGGCCATGAAAAAAACAAAGACACAGATATATTGCAATATTACATATAAATGTAATGTAATATATATGTATATATGTATACATGAAATAAATTATAATCTAATATAATCATATAATCTAATATAACTTAATATCATATGGTATAGTATAATATAGTATATATAGAGTTTAGTTTAAATATAACATAATACAACATAACATAATGTACACAGCCCCGGTAGATTTCCCAAATGGTGGACTAGCCTTTTTGACCAAAATCCCACCGGTCTCCGGATCATCGGATTCCCATGGCTGCAAGTTGTGAATTTACTGAAAAAAAGTTCAAACCATGGTCAAATATCATCTTTAGCGGGTCTGATCATATGTTGATGTTCATCTAGACAAAACTACGTAACTATGTCATACCAGTACTAGGGTGGTGCCAACCTGGTAGGTACTTGTGATCATGGCCGACATGAACTGGGTCTTATCAAAATGAGGACCAGGAAGCACCCAAGAAAACATTCGAAGAGCATCTCCGATCGCAAACATTGCTAATCCCAAGGATCCCCAGTTGGGTTTGTCTGTAATGGGGTAGCCCTAAATCCACTGGTTAATAAGCATTTTCTCTACTATATATTCTGGCACTATATTCGGTATACCTCCGTTGTCAGACATACCCGTTTGAATCCCGTTTGAAGTTTTGAGGACATTCACAACACAGGCCGCCATGCTTAGACCCAAGGATCAATTGAGAAGTGTCACCTTTGCCACTTCCTACGGAGGAAAGGTTGGCCACAAGCAAGATGAGGTTCAGATGCAGATGTACCCTCTGGTAATTTAGTATATATAGTTATGGAAATTGGCCCAATAATAGATGATTTACCTATCAAAAACGGCGATGTTCCACAGCTATGTCGAATTCCCAAAAGGTTCGCTATACAGCAACCAGGTGCCCATGTGGACCATGTGGACTTAAATCCTGGGTCTTCATGGGTAATCCTGAATCATCCTGAATATCTTGGTGTTGTTGTCAAAAATACTCTGGTTGGTGGTTTCAACCCCTCTGAAAAAAATATGAAAGTCAGTTGGGATGATTATTCCCAATATATGGAAAAATATAAAATGTCCCAAACCACCAATCAGATACTGCTACAAATTAGCAAATTCGAATCCCAAGCTCTAGACAATGCCAACCAGCAATTGTGATACACGCAATGCTCAAAAGTTTGGTAATTGCTCGTGTTGGGGATGGTCATCAATTGATTAATAGGCGTCTATACCCCATTCTCAGGTAGTGATGATAAGAGAACCAAACCCCATATCCCATGCTTTGACCATAGCACATAGAACTTTCATAAAACCCCCGGAATTTGTCGAGTTTTGGTGTCTGCAAATGATCTCCTGGTTGGTGGATTTAACCATCTTGAAAAATATAAGTTCGTCAATGGGAAGGATGACATCCCATATATTATGGAAAATAAAAAGCATGTTTGAAACCACCAACCAGTCACTTTTTGTGGAACCCCCAATGCATTCACGGCCTGTCCTTGAACCAGGGACAGCAGGGAGAGGGCTGCGGCCTCGTTTCGCATCTCCTGAATCCCAATGCATCACCAAACGGCAATGCCAATACCATGCCAATACCAGCCCTCCAGGTCCCAAAAAGTGCTGGAAACTCCAAGACATTTCATCTAGGAATGGATCATGGATTGATGGATGGACTGATGGATAAATCACCTTTGTTCCCCACATCATTGTAATAAATCACTGGTTGGTGGTTTCAATCCCTCTAAAAAATATGAAAGTCAGTTGGGATGATTATTCCCAACTGAATGGAAAAATAAAATTCATGTTCCAAACCACTAACCAGATCACCATTGCAATGGAACTTCATGATTTTCCAATTTTCCATGTTTCATTGAGGGAAGGTTCATGGACATTCGCGGCAGTGCTCCAAAGGCATCACTTGGGACAGGTTGGACATGTTTTTCTTGCAATAACCATGTTTTAAATCATCCCCGTTTTATCCCACTACATCATATTCAAAGTCTCATGACTGACCGATGCCCCAGTCCACCAAGGACAAAAAAAAATGGAATCCACAGAAATCCACACAGTTTGACCGAAAATCCCAAGGGACAATCCCCAAAATGCCATGGTTGAAGATAAACCCCATATCTTTGGACAGATCCAGATCCAAAAAAATGTTGAAAATCCCCTCATGTTATTGATTATTAATAAGTTATGTCAAATTCCGAATCTGGTTGGTTCAATCCCCATATGTTTGGTCAAAGTCACAAACAATAAACATACGTAGGTAAACATCACCGAGGTGGTGGGTTTCTTGGTATCCAACTTTAACCCACAACCATCCAAATCCACTGTTCATTCATGAAATTCCAATTGTTGATGGACAAACCACCATTGCTGATGGACAAATCATAATTTTCGATGGATATATCACCATGGTTGATGGATAAATCACCTTTGTTGATGGTGATATTCCTATTTTTTGGCTGTCAAATCCCCGATATGTACAAGTTCTTTTGGACATCTCTCCTTCACCAGCACCTCCAGCGCAGCATCCAGCGCGTATCTGCCAAAGTTGCTGCGACAGTCGTTGCCCAAGGACCAATCCAGTGCAACCCCTGGCGCAGCGCATTTCACCGTATTTTTCTAAGTTTTAAGCCATCCCCAAATGGTTGAGGAAGTCAAGGATGGTTGAGTTCTTATTTTTTTTGAAGATTCAGTGGTTTTAACTATTCTTGACTGGTGTTTTGACCATCGTTGCACCATTTTCTGCAGCGCCTCGTTGCTCCAGCTGCTCCGCCAGCACCGGCAGCAGTTGAGGCGCATGACGGGCGGCCTCTTCCAGGAGGATGTGGAGCTCCGGTCTTTGTAAAGGATCCATTTTGGCTTCATCGGAATCACCTGCCACACGGCAACTCTTTGTTGTTGTCCGCGGCATGAGAGAATCAACTGAGTTCCCCAAGACTCAACCAACTATGATCTACATATATATATATAAATATGTATATATATATATGTAACTTCAGTACACACACATGAAATCCCCATTCCAAAATCATTCCAATGGGAACATCATCCACGGACGCGAGAGAAAAATGTCGTGTTTGACGGAAGGCGGCAGGAGGAAGTACCTAACCCGCTAAGGATGGGATATCCAACAACCCATGGATTTGGTCAATTCTATGGTAGTGAATCATCAATATTTGACTTTGGTGGTTGACCATTTTGACCCATGGCCAAATCGATGCCAAAACAACTCCAAGCTTCAGAATTGACCTTGTTTCTAGTTGCTTTGCAAGATGTAACGTGCATCACCACAATTCTGACTGGCTCATGCATCCCTATTCCAACGTTGTCTCAGAATGTGGAACCCCAAATGCCATGATAGTTGGTAGCTCCGAGACACATGGTTGACAACTGGAAACTCTTTGAACTACTCTTAGATACCCTGCGCAAACGCAAAAATAATAAGATAATATACAAAAATGGATAATATGTACATGTGTATATATATATATATCATTAATAATATATAGTTCCCGATTCATGACTGAAAATCAATCCACTCATGAACCAAATCTACCAACAAGTCATCCAGGCCCGCTACGGCAGCACAGCCTTGTCCCCAGGTGTCTATCAGGATCGCTGCCCGCAGAGTATTTCCCTGTGCTTCGCTGCCCCCCCGATGGTTGTTTTGTGTGAAACAAATGGAATGTTGAGTGCTCATCGGCAGAAATGGATACATTGAAAAACATACATGCATACATACATACATACATACAAACATACATACATACATACGTACATACATACATTACATTACATTACATTACATTACATTAGATTACATTACATTACATTACGTTGCATTAAAATTACATTACATTAGTTCATACAAACATACATACATACATACATTACATTGCATTGCATTGCATTACATTACATTACATTACACCACATTACATTACATTACATTACGTTACGTTACGTTACGTTACATTACATTACATTACCATACATACATACATACATACATACATACATACATACATACATACATACATACATACATAAGACATACATACATACATACATAAATACATAAATACATACATACATACATACGTACATACATACATGGATACATAGATACAAACAAACATACATACATACATACATTACATACATGCATTACATTACATTACATTGCATTACATTACATCACATTACATTACCATACATACATACATACATACATACATACATACATACATACAGACATACATACAGACATACATACAGACATACATACCTACATACATACATACAGTACATACAAACATATTTACATACATACATTACATAGATACATTACATTACATTACATCACATCACATCATATTACATTATATACATTACCATACATACATACATAAAGACAGACAGACAGACAGACAGAAAGACAGACAGACAGGCAAACAGACATACATACATACATAGATACATAGATACAAACATACATACATACATTACATACATACATACATTACATTGCATTACGTTACATTACATACAGGCATACATAACATAACATAACATTACATCACACTACATTACATTACATTACATTACATTACATACATACATACAGTACATACATACATACATACATGCATACATACATACATACATACATTGCATTACGTTACCTTACGTTACGTTACGTTACCTTACGTTACTTACGTTACATTACATACAGACATACATAACATAACATAACATTACATTACATTACATTACATCACACTACATTACATTACATTACCATACATACAGTACAGTACAGTACAGTACAGTACAGTGAAGTACAGTACAGTACAGTACAGCACAGTACAGTACAGTACAGCACATGCATTACATACATACATACATACGTACGTACGTACATACATACATGCATACATACATAACATACATACATACATACATAACATAACATAAAATAACATAACATAACATAACATAACATTGCATTACATTACATTAAATTACATTACATTACATTACATACATTACATTACATTACATTACATTACATTACATTGCATTACATTACATTACATTACATACATACATACAGTACATACATACATACATACATGCATACATACATACATACATACATACATACATACATACATACATTACATACATACATACATACATTACATTACATTACATTACATTACATTACATTACATTACATTACATTACATTACATTACATTACATTACATTACATTACATTACATACATACATACATACATACATACATTCCATACATACATTACATCACATCACATCACATCACATCACATCACATCACATTACATACATACAAACAAACATGCATGCATACATTACATTGCATTACATTACATTACATCACATCACATTACATTACATACATACAAACATGCATGCATGCATGCATGCATGCATACATATATGTACATATATACATATACATGTGTATATATTTATATGTGCATACCAAAATACACGTATCGTTGACCATGGGGATGCTTCGTTAGACTTTCCAGTACAGTTCTGGGCTAACCAGGACAAATTCCAGATCATTACATCTGTATTTTCAGGGTCTTGGGCGATCTATAGCCACTTGGGCCAATCGATATATTTCACGGACATGAACTACAGTACCCTCCGGTAATCAAAGGTGGCAATGGCAAAACTCCTATAAATTTGCATTTTAGTGGGAAATTCAATGAAAATCATTAAAGTATAGAAATGGACCTGAGGTTGGTATAAGGTGTTGCTCTGAAGGTATTCTTTTCCTGTTCTGTTTGTACAGTTATCCTTTTGGTATCATTGTGAACAAGTAATGATGGCCACTTGCCTAACATGTGAAAATTAACTGATGATGTTCATTGACTTTCCACTCGTGGATGCAAATCAACCATTTTGGGACAAACTCACAGGATGGATATGGAACCAGGGGCTTGCGATATCTATGTTTCTCTGCCAGCTACAGGATATCTGCCAGCTAGATATTTTCAATATCTGCCTGTATTATCTAGAGTTACGCGCAGACCCCGAGGTTTGCCCGGACTGCAACTGCAACATTGAGGATTCCCTGTCGTCGAACATGCGAAGAGAAATTCCAGGAAATACTGCGTATACGCAGTGTTTTCTGCTTTCGGATTCAGAGTTTTTAGGGTTTAGGGCTTTAGGGTTTTAGGGTTTTGGGGTTTAGGGTTTTAGGGTTTAGGGTTCGTCGTCTGGTAAATACTAAAACACTGGCCCTGCGCAGGTTTTTGAGCATGTTGAAGGATAATATCTGAACTCCATTCTAACCTTGCGGGCAAACCATAGGGTCTTGCCGTATAGTTAGATTATATCGTGCAGCAGCGTACAACATCACACGACAAGATAGTTGCTGCATATCATATTGGAAGATATCTGTATGTCATATATAATATAATATATATAATATAATATAGAGATAGACAGACTATCTGCATATTATAAGATAGTTGCTGTAGCCGACAAGTCGTCCCCCAGGAATTTCAGGACCTCCTGCAAAGCCGCATGGAGTTGATCCAAGGCCTTCTGCCGTCGCTCGCGCAGCGTGGACCTGTGGATAGCGTAGTGGATCTAACATCACAACGGTGGATCTTCCTGGAAGAATGAGGTAGCCATGTTTTTTTTGTTTATGTTTTTTGTAAGCTGTTTATGAAATAATAATTGCTGGGGTTCTGTTTTTTTCCTTCGCCTCTGCACCGTCTCTGGATTTTAGCCTGGCCGCGAAATAAGATCTAGTGTTCTGCATCTAGTTGCAAATGATGCTGCGAATAATGAGGACAAGGAAAAAAGGTTCAAACACAAAGAGGCTGCCACCATCAGCACCACAATTGCTACACAAACATATATACAGAGCCGACAGCTAGGGAAAGACTTTCAGCAGCCAAGAATCAAACAAAATCAACAAAGACAGGGATCCTGGTGAGATCCTCTCTAAGAGGTCCTTGCATGAGGAGCTTGCAGATGCCATGTTTTAGAAGTGCTTGTAATGAAAGCTCTTGTGGGAGCTCTTGGAGGTCTCTTGTATCAAGATCTTGTACGGTCCGCTCAGCAGGTCCTTTTATGACGATCTTGTGAGGTTCTCTTCGGGGCCCTGGCATGGAGATCTTGCTCTCAAGGTCTGTCTTTTACAAGTCCTCGTGCGAAGATCTTGTGGAGATCCTAGTGAAATGATGTCAAAGGCCTTTGCATGATCTGGTGCAGGTCTTTGTGAGAAGCAGTGGTCCTCTCTGTGTCCTTGCATGATCTGGTAAAGGTTGTTGTGAGAAGACCTTGTGCAGATTCTGTTCAAATCCTCCTCGAGAGGTCCTTGCGCTAAGATCTTGAAGATCCTCTGCGTTGGTGCTTGTGTGAAAGTTCTTCTGGGATGCTCATAGGAAGCTCTTGTATGAAGATCTTGTGAGCTCATCTATATAGATCTATTTAGAAGGTCCTGCCGCTGCAGTTGCGATCATGTCTAACCTCATCTGTTACTGTTCCATAGCTACTGTTGCTTGTATCTGGTACATTGACTTCCTACCCCCCACACTGTTGGGGTCTCTTGCCGGTGTAATTCCCCACCTGCCAGGTGAGGGTTGTTAGATTTTATCAGAGCTGTTCTCCTCCTCCTCCTCCGCCTCCGCCTCCGCCTCCTCCACCTCCTCCGCCTCCTCCGCCGCCTCCTCCTCGCAGTCCAGATCCCAGTGGGCACAGCCGGACCTCAACCGCTTCTTCCAGGTCGCAGTGGGCACTGCCGGACCTCAACCGCGACTTCCAGATCGCAGTGGGCACTGCCGGACCTCAACCGCGACTTCCAGATCGCAGTGGGCACTGCCGGACCTCAACCGCGACTTCCAGATCGCAGTGGGCACTGCCGGACCTCAACGGGAAGAATGTGAGAAAAGATGTCAGATAGAATGTCAGAAGATATGCCAGATAGAATGCCAGAAAGAATGTCAGAAAGAATGTCAGAATATATGCCAGAAGATATGCCAGATAGAATGCCAGATAGAATGCCAGAAGATATGTCAGATAGAATGCCAGAAGATTTGCCAGATAGAATGCCAGAAAATATGCCAGATAGAATGCCAGAAGATTTGCCAGATAGAATGCCAGAAAATATGCTAGAAGATATGCCAGATAGATATGCCATAAGATATGCCAGAAGATATGCCAGAAGATATGCCAGATAGAATGCCAGAAGATATGTCAGATAGAATGCCAGAAGATATGCCAGATAGAATGCCAGAAGATATGCCAGATAGAATGCCAGAAGCTATGCCAGAAGATATGCCAGAACATATGCCAGAAGATATGCCAGATAGAATGCCAGATAGAATGCCAGAAGATATGCCAGAACATATGCCAATAAGAAAATGTATAAATGCCATGGTGGGGATCATTCGAAGTGAAGTAATTGTTGTTTTTTCCTGAAATAAACCATCCAGCCAGGCTATTGGGGTACCCCCATTTATGGAAACCGAAAAATGTCAATCCTCCAGCCATCTCCAAGCCTCTGGCTCACCACTTGCTTCGCTGCCCGCAGCACCGGTGGCCGAGCACCCCGCAGCGCCGCGGAGCCGCGCGGAGTGCGGCCGCCGGACCCGCGGCGCTCGGCGCGCTGCGGGGCGCTCAGCAGGGCGAAGAGCAACGCTGCGAGGATCACCAAGCGGTCGCCACGAAGCCAGGACCTGAGAAAGGCGCGCCCTTCAGATGGGATTTATTGACAGATGGTGAGTTATCTTAAAATGGTTGGTCAGTAATGGTTGATATCACTAATGGTTAGTTGGTTGGTCAGTAATGATAGGAATGGTTGATATCGCTAATGGTTGACCAATCATATGTTCGGATATAAAACCACAGTTTGATTGATAACTAACCATATTTTGGTGACCAGCAGGTAGAAGTAGATTGAAGCTTTTCGTTGTGCGATATTTAAAGTAGGTATACAATGGGGCTTTAATGGGGCATTCTGGGATATTCATGGAATATCAGTGGACAACCATTACTACCATCCGAGTGCTTGGGTGACCAACTTTGACCCCTGTCCAACCACAGGGATTCCATGGGATTCCGAGGCAAGACTCCTTGATGAGATGCTACTGCTACACAAAGGAAAGGGGACAAACTATGTATGTACTGTGTCTGGTTGGTGGTTTCAACCCTCTGAAAAATACTAGTCAGTTGGGATTGTTATTCCCAATATATGGCAAAAAAAAGTTCCAAACCACCAATCAGGTGTGTACTACTCTTGACTCTTCGCAGAATTAGCCATGTCAAGGTCATTCAACAACAACTTCATCAATATTCATCAATATTTATCAATATTCATCAGTTGGGCCCTATTCAAAGCATTCCAGACCAATGACCTCCACTGCCCACCTGTGGTGACGCCACCAGCGATGCCAGTGATGCAGAAAGGAGCCTGTGAAGTGGTCATCTGTCAGTGCTCGGAGAAGGAAGACGACAAATCCTTGGCCAACCCCTGGAAAAACATGCACAGATATTGAGGATGAAATCACATGTTTGAAAATTGGGGCTAGCCAAATCTGGTGTTTTATCATGTTTTATTTCTCCATTGTTCATGCGAAAGGCCTTTCATATCTTTCATGCCTTCTCTATCTTTCTCTACTGTAGATCCTTTTGGCTACAACTACTGATCATAACGGAAAGGAAACAAACAGCTGCTGAAGCCAATGGCAAGATTCCAGCACAAACGACGAAGGTGACTGGAAACCTCACTCAAATCTCCAGTTTTCGCTGGTGCTGGTTTCAACCGAAACACATTCGTCTAACTGGGAGTGCAATAGCTGGCCCCTGCCTGGGATGAAAAATGCAGAAAGATATACTTAAACCTTCCAACCAGGTTAATTTGAACCCATCCTCCTAGATTCTATGGGTATAGCATCGCCAAAAGAGATAGAAAAGTTGGAAACCTAGCAAGTCAATAGCATCCTAAAAGCACTTTTCGATCCGGTTGCTTCATGGGATTTCCCAAAAAGGTCTTGTGATCCCCAAAATAATTGGAGACTATAGCCGCCCATAGAGCCCCCTAAAATCACCAGGATCCATACGGACCCAAGCCACCATTGACTCCTGCGCGGAGTCAACCGCCCCCTCCGCGCCGCGGAAACCGCTGTCCGGCGCTGCTCGGTGCGGAGGGGGCCGCGGGGCGGCCTACGTCGGCGACGGGGCATGTGCCGGGCAGGGAACCCTTTTTTTGGGGATGGAGATGATTTACTGATTGATTAGATGATTGGAAGTCTTGGAATAATGATTTGAACATCAACATCGAAAGTGTTGTGCTGATTATTTCAACGCACCTTTTTTATGTTGAATTTATGGAAAGGTAGGGATCAATATCAAAGTTCAAGATGATTTAAACAATCTAAAGTGGAGTTGCGACTCCTCTATCTGAAGGGTTAGAAACTAGACAGGTGCAGGTATATGCAAATCAAAATAAATCATTCATATAACTGCTAGATGAGCACATGAGTGCCTGGGGTTCATCACTGAAAATCTACAAAGACTGCACAATACAGTAATTCATGTGCACGTGAGCAACGATCCTGGGAATGTCCTCTCAATTGCAGCCGAATCCAACAGCCATGCCAAGCAGTCACAAAGAGCATCGAAGACATTGTAGGAACAACAACATAGAATCCCCCTGTGAATTCCATGGGTAACTTGGGAGCCGAGCTTTGTAACCACAAATGTAGTATCAGGTGTTTTTTAGCCTCTACAAAGTTGAAACAGGGGACCCATCATGGAATGTAAACCTTACAAAGCTCGAGACCCCAGGTTGCTCTATGACTGGTGTTTTTTCACAACATAAGGCTTTACAAAGTTAGGATTCATTTATGGTGTAAAAAAGATGCCAAATTAGCATCAGGTCTTGAAGTTCAAAAACCAAAAAATCTTATATTTTTTTTGAGCTTTGTAAAGCCCACGTGGTTTCACAACATTTGCACATTTTTCAAGTTATCCCAATCTCGCGGCCAGCGGGCAGCACACATGTTTTTGTCTCTTTTATGCGTTTGCCTCCAAGTTTTTGGTTTGAATTTGTTTCAGATTGTTTCTGTACAACTCGCACCAGCTCATCTCTAACTTGTTTCCCTCATTTTGTTTCACTTTTCTTTTTATTCATTCATTCATAGTCAAAATATATGTCATAATATCATAATATCTCATCAAATCATTGAGAAAAATCTTATCTCACAGCAGAAAAAACAAAGCAACGGGTGACAGGCAGTTTACGAAGTTCAAACCCTCCAGCAACAAGGAGCCAGTCGTACACCTTACAAGCCTCAACCTGCTTACTCCTGCAACAAACCACTCCCCCTACAAATTTTCAAACGGTGCAATATTAATCTCTTTGGGTTACAAGTTGAAAAATGGATTGAAAATCAGAAAAAGGGTCTTGGCTCTACCAAAGCTGGAATGAGTTTCTCCTTCTTCCCATCTTCCCCACCTGCCAGGTGAGGGTTTTAGATTTTATCAGAAGTTTTCTTCTCCTCCTCGGCTAGCTGTCCTCCTTCTCCTCCTTCGCCTCCTCCTTCTCCTCCTCCTCCTCCTCCTCCTCTAGTTTCCTCTCGACACCATGTCTGCAATCAACCCCACTCCACTTCCGCCTTTGCCAACTCCTTCGCCAACTCTTTGCCAACGCCTTCGCCAAGCTCTCTTTGCAAAACTTCCGTCATGTCCCCGCAGGACTCACCTGGTACCTTCTCATCTCATTCTGCACTGCGGAACGACCTCAACCTGGACCTTGCCCAGCTCGGTCAAACTGCTGGACCTCACCTGGACCTTCCCAGCTCAGTGTGCACCGCTGGACCTCAACCTGGGACCTTCCCAGCTCAGTGTGCACCGCTGGACCTCAACTGGGACCTTCCCAGCTCAGTGTGCACCGCTGGACCTCAACGGCCAGATAGAATGCCAGAAGATATGCCAGATAGAATGTCAGATAGAATGCCAGAAGATATGCCAGATAAAACTCCATAAGATATGCCGGGTAGAATGCCAGAAGATATGCCAGATAGAATGCCAGAAGGTATGCCAGGTAGAATGCCAGATAAAATGTCAGAAGATATGCCAGAAGATATGCCAGATGATATGCCAGAAGATATGCCAGATAGAATGCCAGAAGATATGCCAGATAGAGTGCCAGATAGAATGCCAGAAGATGTGCCAGAAGATGTGCCAGAACATATGCCAGAAGATATGCCAGATAGAATGCCAGATAGAATGCCAGAAGATATGCCAGAAGATATGCCAGAAGATATGCCAGAAGATATGCCAGATAGAATGCCAGATAGAATGCCAGAAGATTTGCCAAATAATATGCCAGAAGATATGCCAGAACATATGCCAGAAGATATGCCAGATAGAATGCCAGATAGAATGCCAGAAGATATGTCAGATAGAATGCCAGAAGATTTGCCAGTAAGAAAGGTATAAATGTCATGGTGGGGATCACACGAAGTAAAGTAATTGTTTTCTTACAAATTTTCACATCAGGCTCAAAAACACCCCTCTACAAAGTTAGGATTCATTTATGTTGCAAAAACAGTTAATTTAGCATCAATGTCACAGCATGAGATCCAAGCTTTGTAGAGAAACGTGCTTGTACAAAACTTGGTTGTTTTGGGAGCCCGAGCTCCTTGCTTTGTATGGGATATTGCCGGGAGGATAACATAGATATATTACATATGCCAAATGTTCATAAACTTTCAAAAATGCTATCAGGAAATACCACCCATCTTAGATCACTTTGGGTGCTCCTGCTTTGAGAGGGAACCATCCTGATTGTTGGTAGGGCCAAGCCTCGGCACTCCACATCTTGTCTCGAGGCCAGGACTGTGACAGGCGGCTTGAAACTCCCGCCTGTGCCATGGGATGAAGGTTGGAGGGGGTGCAGATCTTGGAAAACCTTGGATTTGACATTGAATGAGGACCTCTTTTTGCGGCCATCTTGTGACACAACTAGCCGCTATTTTCAACGACCGAATCTTACTTTGCTGGGGATGTGTGAATACTTCTGGACCTTGGTGGGCCAATGATTGGTGAGTTCAACCCATATGGGAAAAAATGCTCGGAAGACGTCATTGGGGACCATACTATTTTTATGGTTGAAAATAACATATATTCAAAACCAACATCAGATATAATATGGTCAACCCAAGAATAAACCTAGCATTTGGGGATGCTTTATGTATACCACCCGTAAATTGGTGATTGTGAGGATAGTTTGCTATTCGATCTATTGGGTTCAAAACATTAACCACAAAAAGTCTGAATAAATCATCCAACTCCACTCGATGCGCGGCCTGCACAACCAGGGTGCCAAGCTGAAGGCACTTGGCAAAACCGCCATTCAGCCCACGCCACACGGGCGTGGAGGGATCACTCTGATGCTTGGCTTAAGATCGATGAGGCATCTCTTAGGGAAGGCTCAAGGTTGAGTCAGTGTGAGGCGCTCGTTCAGGGTCGGAGCTTTAAGTTAAACAGGAGACTGGTAGCTGGATGTACATGCGCCAAGCTGTGTCTTGCGTGATGAGATAGCTATGGATGCTGCAAGCTTATGATCCCGACCCCTCTGGTTTCTCAGTAAGTCTAGTATTGTTACCCTCTGGTAATTTAACATAGCTATTGAAAATGGCCCAGTTAGAACGGTGATTTACCATATTTACCTATTATAATAGCATGGTGATTTTCCAGAGTTTTTTGTATGTTTACAAGAGGGTATCATATCATTAACCGCTATTATAACCATTATTATCAATTTTTCACCATCCATTAGCCACTATTTTCACCATTATCATCCATCATCCCATTTGGATTTTCCCAGGTCCCAGGAGAGTCGTGGGACTTGCTCGATTGCGCACGCATGTACGGATCATGTAGAATGCATATATAAATACATACCATCATACTAATACAACTACGTACTATATAATACATACTAATACAAATGCATACTAATACATACGAATATATAATCATACATATATCAATATATATATATATATAAATGTCTATATGTATGTATATGTATGTACAGAAACAGGCATAAACATGTACAGTATCTATAGATAAATGTCCTTCACTTCAGATGCTCATTGAACGCACTTTTCTGCGGCAGCAACCTCCGCCAGGAGCACTATGTGTCGCTCATGTTACACCATGGGGGCACCCGATGGGCCGCTGCGACGTCTGGTCTGCTGCTTCGAAGACATAACAGCCATTGGCTCATGATACGCAAAAAATGCATATCATCTCATATACATAATGTACAATGGTAAAAACAATCATAAACCACCCATGTGGGAATGGTTTATACCAATTTATGGTAATTTGGCGGTAAAACATATAATATACACCTCATCGAAATCTCAAAAATTGGACGATTAGACCCTCATCACAGGACTCATGTACCAAATAAAAAATACGACAACTTTGCCGTCGCAGTAGCCAGTGCCGTCTTGCTCCATTTCTCTGCGTGGATCGGACGCACAGCTCACTTCCTTGGCTGCGAGGATCAATCTCAGGTTTTCCCAGAAATACACCGAAAACAAAGCTGGCAACTGTAAAACTCCTCATTTGAATGAGGAACATCATTTAAAAATCACTTAAACCATGGGGTTTCTTCACGATGCAGCCATCCATGCCATCCTCCGTTGAGGCGAGGGTCTTTTCGTCCTCTTCCTTGACTTTCGCCTTCTTCTCCTCTTTGACTTCCTGAGCTTTTCGGAATTTTCGGAACTTGGAACTGTCGGAAAGTGCTGCTGGCTTGTCATGGCTTTAAAAAAAACTGGCGTACAACTCATGTGTATATATATATACACATAGATATGTAGGTATATAGATAGATGGATAGATGGATTATGATGGATTGGATAGATTGGATAGATTGGATAGATTGGATAGGTAGGTAGGATGGGATAAAATAAAGATCAAGATAAATAAAGATCAAGATAAATAAGTATACAAAATAAGATAAAAATAAAGATAATACAATATAATCTAAGATATATTGATGGATAGACTATATATCATTATAATGTTTGTGGATGGTAGGGGGATTTAGGGTTAATCCCTAATACTGCGAACAAGGACCTAGTTGAGCGTCTCAGTCGTACAAGTTAAACCCTTCAGATCAACATCCGTCCCATGCGTCATCATCCACTATGCAGCTCCACATAATGTAAACCTTTCCCAACATTTCTGCACTTATATTAAGCACAAACATCAATGAAACTCAACAAACAATCAATGAAACTCAAGAAACATGTTATAAACATAAACGTCCGGTTGGTGGGGACTATAACCCATCCCAAAAAATCAAAAGGCCATCTCAACCAATCAAGATATCCCAAGAAATGGGTGAAAAAACCATCAGCCCCAAGAAGGTGCGAAGGTGCGCCAATCTGAGGCCCCCAACCCCCTTGACGCCCAAGTCTTGCTTGGGGTCGCGGTAGTAGCCCAAGCCGCGCATGCCTTGGTGGAGATTCAGAGCGGAAGAACCCTTCGACGAAGGCCTTGGGGAACTGGTTAGCGGGGTTATAACCCACTATAACCCACTATAACCCACTATAACCCACTATAACCCACTGAAAACACGGGATAACATCACTTAGATGACTTCCTAATCAAGTTACGAGTACCACGAGCCGTGGGACGATCCTCCAAGTAGATCTTGTTCGGATCATTTTCGACGGGGCCGGGCAGGTTCAGGGTCGTAACATCTGGAGTAGAAAATTGCCCAAACCAATCCCTTCCCTATACCAAATGCGACCGATTTCCATGGAAATAAGTTTAGATCAAAAAAAAAATACTTTACTTCGTGTGATCCCCACCATGACATTTATACATTTTCTTACTGGCAAATCTTCTGGCATTCTATCTGATATATCTTCTGACATTCTATTTGACATTCTATCTGGCATATCTTCTGGCATATGATCTGGCATATCTTCTGGCATATCTTCTGGCATTCTATCTGGCAAATCTTCTGGCATTCTATCTGGCATATCTTCTGGCATTCTATCTGACATATCTTCTGGCATTCTATCTGGCAAATCTTCTGGCATTCTATCTGGCATATCTTCTGGCATTCTATCTGACATAGCTTCTGGCATTCTATCTGGCATATCTTCT
>CAMXCT020004302.1:0-40804 GCA_947184155.2 Cladocopium goreaui | reverse complement strand
TATTTAAGGGCTGCCGCCCCTGCCGCCGACCCCGGAAGCAAGTATGGTGGATTAGCTACATTTGGTTACTTGTTGAAGCAGGGAAATCTTGGTACCAACCTAAGAAATATATCAATTGCACCCTGCGAGTAGTAGATTCCGGGGTGCAATTTTTGAAGAAGCTGGGCCCCTTGGTATAGGGATTTTGCTGGTTCAACTGCTGCTGCTGGTGGCTGCTGATGGCTGCTGCTGCTGCTGCCGCTACTGCTGCTGCTCTTGCTGCCCACCTTCTAAAGCAAGAAACCAACAATCAGACACCTTTTTCGAGACACAGCCGAAACGGCAAAACACCACCTAATTTCGTGCCAAAAATGACGCAAGAACAGGTTCCCGGCGGCCGAAACGTCCCTTCTGAAATCCTACTAGAAACCCTCTCTTATCCTGCTATCCTGCTAGAAATCTAATCCAGTCCAATCCAATTTTGACTGCTGCGGCTGCTGCTGCTGCTGGTGGCTGCTGATGCAATAAACCAACAGGCACACATCTTTTTCGAGACACAGCCGAAACGGCAAAACACCACCTAATTTCGTGCCGAAAATGACGCAAAATCAATCGCAATAACAGGTTCCCGGGGGCCGAAACGTCCCTTCTGAAATCCTACTAGAAAT
Source organism: Cladocopium goreaui (assembly GCA_947184155.2). Taxonomy (NCBI): domain Eukaryota; class Dinophyceae; order Suessiales; family Symbiodiniaceae; genus Cladocopium; species Cladocopium goreaui. Next base: position 40,157 of record CAMXCT020004302.1, on the reverse strand, counting down.
CCTCTCGTATCCTCTCTTATATCCTCTCTTATCTTGCTCGAAATCTAATCCAATTGAATCCAATTTTGCTTTTTCGAGACACAGCCGAAACGGCAAAACACCACCTAATTTCGTGCCGAAAATGACGCAAAATCAATCGCAAGAACGGGTTCCCGGGGGCCGAAACGTCCCTTCTGAAATCCTACTAGAAATCCTCTCGTATCCTCTTTTATATCCTCTCTTATCTTGCTCGAAATCTAATAATCCAATTGAATCCAATTTTGACTGCTGCTGCTGCTGGTGGCTGCTGATGGCTGCTGCTGCTGCTGCCGCTACTGCTGCTGCTCTTGCTGCCCACCTTCTAAAGCAAGATGGCTGCTGCTGCTGCTGCCGCTACTGCTGCTGTTGCCGAAAATGACGCAAAATCAATCGCAATAACAGGTTCCCGGGGGCCGAAACGTCCCTTCTGCAATCCTACTAGAAATCCTCTCGTATCCTCTTTTATATCCTCTCTTATCTTGCTCGAAATCTAATCCAATTGAATCCAATTTTGCTTTTTCGAGACACAGCCGAAACGGCAAAACACCACCTAATTTCGTGCCGAAAATGACGCAAAATCAATCGCAATAACAGGTTCCCGGGGGCCGAAACGTCCCTTCTGAAATCCTACTAGAAATCCTCTCGTATCCTCTTTTATATCCTCTCTTATCTTGCTCGAAATCTAATCCAATTGAATCCAATTTTGACTGCTGCTGCTGCTGCTGGTGGCTGCTGCTGCTGCTGCCGCTACTGCTGCTGCTCTTGCTGCCCACCTTCTAAAGCAAGATGGCTGCTGCTGCTGCTGCCGCTACTGCTGCTGTTGCTGGTGCTGCCCACCTTCTAAAGCAAGAAACCAAAAATCAGACACCTTTTTCGAGACACAGCCGAAACGGCAAAACACCACCTAATTTCGTGCCGAAAATGACGCAAAATCAATCGCAATAACAGGTTCCCGGGGGCCGAAACGTCCCTTCTGAAATCCTACTAGAAATCTTCTCGTATCCTCTCTTATATCCTCTCTTTTCTTGCTCGAAATCTAATCCAATTGAATCCAATTTTGAGTGCTGCTGCTGCTGCTGCTGGTGGCTGCTGATGGCTGCTGCTGCTGCTGCCGCTACTGCTGCTGTTGCTGGTGCTGCGCACCTTCTAAAGCAAAAAGCCAACAATCAGACACCTTTTTCGAGACACAGCCGAAACGGCAAAACACCACCTAATTTCGTGCCGAAAATGACGCAAAATCAATCGCAATAACAGGTTCCCGGGGGCCGAAACGTCCCTTCTGAAATCCTACTAGAAATCGTCTCGTATCCTCTCTCATATCCTCTCTTATCTTGCTCGAAATCTAAGCTCGAAATCTAATCCAATTGAATCCAATTTTGACTGCTGCTGCTGCTGGTGGCTGCTGATGGCTGCTGCTGCTGCTGCCGCTACTGCTGCTGTTGCTGGTGCTGCCCACCTTCTAAAGCAAGAAACCAACAATCAGACACCTTTTTCGAGATACAGCCGAAACGGCAAAACACCACCTAATTTCGTGCCGAAAATGACGCAAAATCAATCGCAATAACAGGTTCCCGGGGGCCGAAACATCCCTTCTGAAATCCTACTAGAAATCCTCTCGTATCCTCTCTTATATCCTCTCTTATCTTGCTCGAAATCTAATCCAATTGAATCCAATTTTGACTGCTGCTGCTGCTGGTGGCTGCTGATGGCTGCTGCTGGTGGCTGCTGATGGCTGCTGCTGCTGCTGCCGCTACTGCTCCTGCTCTTGCTGCCCACCTTCTAAAGCAAGAAACCAACAATCAGACACCTTTTTCGAGACACAGCCGAAACGGCAAAACACCACCTAATTTCGTGCCGAAAATGACGCAAAATCAATCGCAAGAACAGGTTCCCGGGGGCCGAAACGTCCCTTCTGAAATCCTACTAGAAACCCTCTCTTATCCTGCTATCCTGCTAGAAATCTAATCCGGTCTAATCCAATTTTGACTGCTGCGGCTACTGCTGCTACTGGTGGCTGCTGATGCAATAAACCAACAGGCACACATCTTTTTCGAGACGCAGCCGAAACGGCAAAACACCACCTAATTTCGTGCCGAAAATGACGCAAAATCAATCGCAATAACAGGTTCCCGGGGGCCGAAACGTCCCTTCTGAAATCCTACTAGAAATCCTCTCGTATCCTCTTTTATATCCTCTCTTATCTTGCTCGAAATCTAATCCAATTGAATCCAATTTTGCTTTTTCGAGAGACAGCCGAAACGGCAAAACACCACAATTTCGCGCCGAAAATGACGCAAAATCAATCGCAAGAACAGGCTCCCGGGGGCCGAAACGTCCCTTCTGAAATCCTACTAGAAATCCTCTCGTATCCTCTTTTGTATCCTCTCTTATCTTGCTCGAAATCTAATAATCTAATTGAATCCAATTTTGATTGCTGCTGCTGCTGCTGGTGGCTGCTGATGGCTGCTGCTGCTGCCGCTACTGCTGCTGCTCTTGCTGCCCACCTTCTAAAGCAAGATGGCTGCTGCTGCTGCCGCTACTGCTGCTGTTACCGAAAATGACGCAAAATCAATCGCAATAACAGGTTCCCGGGGGCCGAAACGTCCCTTCTGAAATCCTACTAGAAATCCTCTCGTATCCTGTTTTATATCCTCTCTTATCTTGCTCGAAATCTAATCCAATTGAATCCAATTTTGCTTTTTCGAGACATAGCCGAAACGGCAAAACACCACCTAATTTCGTGCCGAAAATGACGCAAAATCAATCGCAATAACAGGTTCCCGGGGGCCGAAACGTCCCTTCTGAAATCCTCCTAGAAATCCTCTCGTATCCTCTTTTATATCCTCTCTTATCTTGCTCGAAATCTAATCCAATTGAATCCAATTTTGACTGCTGCTGCTGCTGCTGGTGGCTGCTGCTGCTGCTGCCGCTACTGCTGCTGCTCTTGCTGCCCACCTTCTAAAGCAAGATGGCTGCTGCTGCTGCTGCCGCTACTGCTGCTGTTGCTGGTGCTGCCCACCTTCTAAAGCAAGAAACCAAAAATCAGACACCTTTTTCGAGACACAGCCGAAACGGCAAAACACCACCTAATTTCGTGCCGAAAATGACGCAAAATCAATCGCAATAACAGGTTCCCGGGGGCCGAAACGTCCCTTCTGAAATCCTACTAGAAATCTTCTCGTATCCTCTCTTATATCCTCTCTTTTCTTGCTCGAAATCTAATCCAATTGAATCCAATTTTGAGTGCTGCTGCTGCTGCTGCTGGTGGCTGCTGATGGCTGCTGCTGCTGCTGCTGCCGCTACTGCTGCTGCTCTTGCTGCCCACCTTCTAAAGCAAGATGGCTGCTGCTGCTGCTGCCGCTACTGCTGCTGTTGCTGGTGCTGCCCACCTTCTAAAGCAAGAAACCAACAATCAGACACCTTTTTCGAGACACAGCCGAAAAGGCAAAACACCACCTAATTTCGTGCCGAAAATGACGCAAAATCAATCGCAATAACAGGTTCCCAGGGGCCGAAACGTCCCTTCTGAAATCCTCCTAGAAATCGTCTCGTATCCTCTCTCGTATCCTCGCTCACATCCTCTCTTATCTTGCTCGAAATCTAATCCAATTGAATCCAATTTTGACTGCTGCTGCTGCTGGTGGCTGCTGATGGCTGCTGCTGCCGCTACTGCTGCTGTTGCTGGTGCTGCCCACCTTCTAAAACACCCGTCGGTTATTCCTGGCTAAAATCCCTAGGCTGGAGCCTCGAGTTAAAGTCTTCAAACCTGTTTAAGGATTTCAGCCAGGGAAAATTTGATGTTTGACCCATGGATTTTATCCAGAGCACGGCTTCAAACAATGAGAAGATGTTGGATGCTAGACCAAGGGATTTTATTTCTATGATATATCTATGCTTGTTTGTCAGACCTTGGATTTTATCTTTGGCATCCTTGGCCTAGTTAATAAAATGCCAAATCTCAACTCATGGGATTTCATCTTGGTGACCTTGGGAATTCCAAAACCTCAAACCTTGGATTTTATTTCCGGCAATGGTTTGGAATGTTTGGTGATTTATATATGGATCATATATATAATATAGAATAATCATGTTTTGTAGGTGTTTGCCACTCCGAACTCGCATCCTGTGTTTTTTGCTCGAACATCTCGAACAAGAAGACACTTTTGGCATGTGCTTCTCGGGCCCAGGGATTCTATCTCTAACATAGTCTTTCTGATCACTCGTTGGGTTATCTCAAGCCTTTGGATTTTATCTCCAAAACCCTTTGCTGTTGTTTTTTTATATTTTGCATTGTTTTTACCGTGGGGTCAAGCCAGGGATTCTATCCAGGGCCCTTTGGTTTCAGACCAGCTGGATTCTATCCCAAATCTTGGCTTAGATCCTTGGCTCCAGGCTAAGGTGTATAAGCAACGGGTATTTCTAAAGCAAGAAACCAACAATCAGACACCTTTTTCGAGATACAGCCGAAACGGCAAAACACCACCTAATTTCGTACCGAAAATGACGCAAAATCAATCGCAATAACAGGTTCCCGGGGGCCGAAACGTCCCTTCTGAAATCCTACTAGAAATCCTCCCGTATCCTCTCTTTCCTCTCTTATATCCTCTCTTATCTTGCTCGAAATCTAATCCAATTGAATCCAATTTTGACTGCTGCTGCTGCTGGTGGCTGCTGATGGCTGCTGCTGCTGCTGCCGCTACTGCTGCTGTTGCTGGTGCTGCCCACCTTCTAAAGCAAGAAACCAACAATCAGACACCTTTTTCGAGATACAGCCGAAACGGCAAAACACCACCTAATTTCGTACCGAAAATGACGCAAAATCAATCGCAATAACAGGTTCCCGGGGGCCGAAACGTCCCTTCTGAAATCCTACTAGAAATCCTCTCGTATCCTCTCTTATATCCTCTCTTATCTTGCTCGAAATCTAATCCAATTGAATCCAATTTTGACTGCTGCTGCTGCTGGTGGCTGCTGATGGCTGCTGCTGCTGCTGCTGCCGCTACTGCTGCTGCTCTTGCTGCCTACCTTCTAAAGCAAGAAACCAACAATCAGACACCTTTTTCGAGACACAGCCGAAACGGCAAAACACCACCTAATTTCGTGCCGAAAATGACGCAAAATCAATTGCAAGAACAAGTTCCCTGGAGGCCGGAACGCCCCTTCTGAAATCCTACTAGAAACCCTCTCTTATCCTGCTATCCTGCTAGAAATCTAATCCAGTCCAATCCAATTTTGACTGCTGCGGCTGCTGCTGCTGCTGGTGGCTGCTGATGCAATAAACCAACAGGCACACATCTTTTTCGAGACACAGCCGAAACGGCAAAACACCACCTAATTTCGTGCCGAAAATGACGCAAAATCAATCGCAATAACAGGTTCCCGGGGGCCGAAACGTCCCTTCTGCAATCCTACTAGAAATCCTCTCGTATCCTCTTTTATATCCTCTCTTATCTTGCTCGAAATCTAATCCAATTGAATCTAATTTTGCTTTTTCGAGACACAGCCGAAACGGCAAAACACCACCTAATTTCGTGCCGAAAATGACGCAAAATCAATCGCAATAACAGGTTCCCGGGGGCCGAAACGTCCCTTCTGAAATCCTACTAGAAATCCTCTCGTATCCTCTTTTATATCCTCTCTTATCTTGCTCGAAATCTAATCCAATTGAATCCAATTTTGACTGCTGCTGCTGCTGCTGGTGGCTGCTGCTGCTGCTGCCGCTACTGCTGCTGCTCTGCTGCCCACCTTCTAAAGCAAGAAACCAACAATCAGACACCCTTTTCGAGACACAGCCGAAACGGCAAAACACCACCTAATTTCGTGCCCAAAACGTAGCAAAGGAACCCCGAAAAAGGGTCTAACGTCACTTCTGAAACCCTACTATAAAATTGCAACTTTGCCGCTGCCTGCCGCTGCCTGCTGCTGCTTGCTGCTGCCTGCTGCTGTCTCTGCTGGTGTCTGCTGCTGCCTGCTGCCTGCTGGTGTCTGCTGCTGCCTGCTGCTGCCTGCTGCTGCCTGCTGCTGCCTGTGCTAGCTGGTGCTGCTGCTGGTGGATGCTCCTTGCTGCTGCCTGCTGCTGGTGCTGCTGCCTGCTGCTGGTGCTGCTGCTGGTGGCTGCTGCTGCTGCTGTGGTGCTGCTGCAATCAAACAGCTTCCAAAGCAAGAAACAAACAGCCAGACACCCTTTTCGAAACACATCCGAAACAGCAAAACACCACCTAATTTCGTGCCCAAAACGTAACAAAGGAACCCCAAAAAAGGGCCTAACGTCACGTCTGAAACCCTACTTAAAATTGCAACTTTGCCGCTGCCTGCCGCTGCCTACCGCTGCCTGCTGCGCCCTGCTGCTGCCTGCTGCTGGTGCTGCTGCTGGTGGCTGCTGCAGCTCCACAACGAAGTCAAATGCTGTCCCGAGGCTTGACGTCCCTTCCGAAATCCTAGAGAACTAGCTCTTCAACTAGCTCTTCAACTTACAGCTTCTGAGCCGCCAAAATTGTCGGACCCGCCAGCCTGAAACACCATGGCAGTGAAGGACGAAGAAGCCACCAAATCGCACCAAAAAACTCCCTAACGTCCATTCTGAAATCCTAGCGACCTAGCTCTTCAACTAGCTCTTCAACTTACAACTTCTGACACGCCAAAACGCCGGACCCACCAGCCTGAAATACCAGGCAGTGAAGGACGAAGAAGCCACCAAATCACACCAAAAAACTCCCTAACGTCCCTTCTGAAATCCTCGAGATCTAGCACTTCAACTACCTCTTCAACTTACAGCTTCTGACACGCCAAAACGCCAGACCCGCCAGCCTGAAACACCATAGCAGTGAAGGACGAAGAAGCCACCAACCATGAACCCAAAAAAAGGGCAGGCGGGAAGGGCAACCCGAGGAGCCCCACGTACTTCGAGGAGACTCCGGGAAGGACCCCCCACCGGTGAAACAAAAACCCCGGAGTCAGGGAATCGAGGTACGTGACCGGTGGGAGGGGGACCCAACAGAGTCCCCCGGCAAAGGGTCATGGTTTGTTGTTGTTGGTTGTTGTTTCTTGTTGTTTCTTGTTATTTGTTGTTGCTTGGTGTTGTTTGTTATTGTTGTTTGTTGTTGTTTGGGTTTATGTTTGTCTTTGTGGTTGTTGTTGTTCTTGTTCTTGTTCTTGTTGTTGTTGTTCTTCTTCTTCTTCTTCTTGTTGTTGTTGTTGTTCTTGTTGTTCTTGTTGTTGTTGTTGTTGTTGCTGCTGTTGCTGTTGCTAGTTCTGTTGCTGTTGCTCTTGCTCAATGCTGCTGCTGCTGCTGCTGCTGCTGCCTCACATGCCTGCTGGCTGCTGCAAGTATGCCTGCTGGCTGCTGCAAGTCCTTTTCTTCCATCTTCTTCCCTTACGCGCTCCCCCTTGCGTCGGCCGGGGTCGGCGGATATCCATCATTGACACCATGATGATTGATGGATAATGATCAATATACCATCATCATTATACCATCAATATACCAGGTAGTGGTAGTGGTAGTGGGACCGCTGGCTCCTGGCCGCTGACTACTGGCTGCCTGTTGCCTGCTCACTGGATGCTGGCTAGCTGGCTGCTGGCTCCTGGCTGCTGCTTACTGGCTGCTGGCTAGCTGGCTGCTGGCTCCTGGCTGTTTTGATCTCTGCTGTTGCTGCTGCTGTTGTTGTTGTTCTTGTTGTTCTTGTTGTTGTTCTGGCTGCTGGCTCCTGGTTGCTGACTACTAGCTGCCTGCTGCTGCTGCTGCTGCTCCTGCCGTGACATGAACCAGCCTGCAAGGCACGAAACCAACAGCCAGACATCGTACGCGAAACCATTCGCAATAACAAGTTCCCCGGACGCCGGAACGTCCCTTCTGAAATCCTACTGGAAAGAAATCCTCCAATTTTGACTGCTGCTGCTGGCTGCTCTTACTGCTAGTGCTGGACTCGCTGCTGCCGCTGCTACTGCCACTGCCGCTGCTCTTGCTGCTAGCGCGGCTAAACTTGCCTGTCTTTGCTTGTCTTATTCCCTGGCGCGCTCCCCCTTGCGTCTGCCGGGGTCGGCGGATACTACCTGCAGATGACATGGGAGTTGTCGGACATACCTAAAAAACGCAAACTCCCATGTCATCTGCAAAGTGAAAAAACAGAAAAATGCATAAGTCCCGTGTCATCTGTAAAGTGCCTCGGAAAAAAAAATCACATGACATGGGACCTCTGCAATTGTTTGGGCTCCAAAAATATGCAAAACATGTCATGTCAACTAACTCACACTCTGTACACTTCACATCCCACATGAACAAAGATAGTATATGAGTGTATAACTACCTGCTAGCAGTTAGAATAATCCAAAATTATACGTCAGCAGCTGAATATTCCAAAGCCACATGAATCCATTCACCTCCTTGTTCTATTTAGCAACTGTTTAGCAGCTATTCAGAAGCTATTTAGCAGCTCTTTAGCATTTACTCAGCAGCTATTTACTTGCTATTTAGAAGCTATTTAGCAGCTATTTCGATGCTATTTAGAAGCCATTTATCAGTTATTCAGCAACTATTTAGCAGCTATTTTGCAACTATTTAGCAGCTACTTAGCAGGTATTCAGCAACTATTTAGCAGCTATTTAGCAGCGCAGCTATTTCGCAGCTATTTAGCACCTATTTAGTAGCTATTCAGCAACTGTTCAGAAGCTATTTAGCAGCTATTTAGCAATTATTCAGCAACTATTTAGCAACTATTTAGCAACTATTTAGCAGCTATTTCAGGAACTATTTAGCAACTATTTAGCAGCTATTTAGCAACTATTTAGCAACTACTTAGCAACTATTGAGCAGCTATTTAGCAGCTATTTAGAAGCTTAGACACTATTTAGCAGTCATTTAGCAGTTTTTTAGCTATTGAGCCTATTTAGCAGCTATTTAGCAGCTATTTAGCAGCTATTTCAGGAACTATTTGGCAGCTACTAAAGCTATTTAGCATTACCCATCTTGGACCTATATCTAAACTATGAATATATGGACCTACACATACATATATACATACATACATATTTATATATATATATAACTGCTACACATGTCATGTGCTTTACATGTATGAAATTTGTATACGGTTTTTATTGATACCAAGATTGAACAATATTGAACCTTAAATAACTCAAATTTCGTATATAGAGTTGCATGAACTACCTGTGCATACACACAGGGCACACCAGGCCTTTGAAAAATATCAAACTATTATTAAACACATATGCACAATTTTAAGGTTTCAACATGTGTTTTTCTCATTTTCTCGTGGTGTCCCTACGGTTATAGGCTTCCCCCTTGACCCCGTTGTGTTACCCCGGTTGCGCCAAAGTTTCATGTCTGGATTACATTCCCCCGTTGCCGGGTCAAAGTCCTCAAGCCGGGCTCGTGGAAGTCCCATGTCATGTGGTAAATTCCTCTTCCCGTCTCCCTACCTGCCAGTTCCCATCTTGGAAGTCGCATGTCGTGTGGTATTCCTCTTCCCGTCTCCCTACCTGCCAGTTCCCATCTTGGATGTCCCATCTCCTGTGGTAAATTCCTCTTCCCGTCTCCCTACCTGCCAGTTCCCATCTTGGAAGTCCCATCTCCTGTGGTAAATTCTTCTTCCCGTCTCCCTACCTGCCAGTTCCCATCTTGGATGTCCCATCTCCTGTGGTAAATTCCTCTTCCCGTCTCCCTACCTGCCAGTTCCCATCTTGGATGTCCCATCTCCTGTGGTAAATTCCTCTTCCCGTCTCCCTACCTGCCAGTTCCCATCTTGGATGCCCCATCTCCTGTGGTAAATTCCTCTTCCCGTCTCCCTACCTGCCTCCCTACCTGCCAGTTCCCATCTTGGATGTCCCATCTCCTGTGGTAAATTCCTCTTCCCGTCTCCCTACCTGCCAGTTCCCATCTTGGAAGTCCCATTTCCTGTGCTAAAATCCTCTTCCCGTCTCCCTACCTGCCAGTTCCCATCTTGGAAGTCCCAAGTCATGTAGTAAATTCCTCTTCCCGTCTCCCTACCTGCCAGTTCCAATCTTGAAGCCCCATCTCCTCTGGTAAATTCTTCTTCCCGTCTCCCTACCTGCCAGTTCCCATCTTAATTCCTCTTCCCGTCTCCCTACCTGCCTCCCTACCTGCCAGTTCCCATCTTGGATGTCCCATCTCCTGTGGTAAATTCATCTTCCCGTCTCCCTACCTGCCAGTTCCCATCTTGGAAGTTCCATGTCACATGGTAAATTCCCCTTCCCGCCTCCCTACCTGCCAGTTCCCATCTTGGAAGTCCCATGTCATGTGGTAAATTCCTTTCCGTTTCCCTACCTGCCACCCCCCATTTTGGATGTCCCATCTCCATCTTGGATGTCCCATCTCATGTGGTGAATTGCTCTTCCCGTCTCCCTACCTGCCAGTTCCCATCTTGGAAGTCCCATGTCATGTAGTAAATTCCTCTTCCCGTCTCCCTACCTGCCAGTTCCCATCTTGGATGTCCCATCTCCTCTGGTAAATTCCTCTTCCCGTCTCCCTACCTGCCAGTTTCTTGGATGTCTCATCTCCTGTGGTAAATTCCTCTTCCCGTCTCCTTACCTACCAGTTCCCATCTTGGATGTCCCATCTCCTGTGGTAAATTCCTCTTCCCGTCTCCCTACCTGCCAGTCCCCATCTTGGATGTCCCATCTCCTGTGGTAAATTCCTCTTCCCGTCTCCCTACCTGCCAGTTCCCATCTTGCATGTCCCATCTCCTGTGGTAAATTCCTCTTCCCGTCTCCCTACCTGCCACTTCCCATCTTGGATGTCCGATCTCCTGTGGTAAATTCCTCTTCCCGCCTCCCTACCTGCCAGTTCCCATCTTGGAAGTCCTATGTCATGTGGTAAATTCCTCTTCCCGCCTCCCTACCTGCCAGTTCCCATCTTGGAGATGTCCCATCTCCTGTGGTAAATTCCTCTTCCCGTCTCCCTACCTACCAGTTCCCATCTTGGAAGTCCCATGTCATGTGGTAAATTCCTCTTCCCGTCTCCTACCTGCCAGTTCCCATCTTGGATGTCCCATCTCCTGTGGTAAATTCCTCTTCCCGTCTCCCTACCTGCCAGTTCCCATCTTGGATGTCCCATCTCCTGTGGTAAATTCCTCTTCCCGTCTCCCTACCTGCCACTTCCCATCTTGGATGTGCCATCTCCTGTGGTAAATTCCTCTTCCCGTCTCCCTACCTGCCAGCTCCCATCTTGGAAGTCCCATGTCATGTGGTAAATTCCTCTTCCCGTCTCCCTACCTGCCAGTTCCCATCTTGGATGTCCCATCTCCTCTGGTAAATTCCTCTTCCCGTCTCCCTACCTGCCAGTTCCCATCAGGGATGTCCCATCATCTCCTGTGGTAAATTCCTCTTCCCGTTTCCCTACCTGCCAGTTCCCATCTGGTAAATTCCTCTTCCCGTCTCCCTACCTGCCAGTTCCCATCTTGGATGTCCCATCTCCTGTGGTAAATTCCTCTTCCCGTCTCCCTACCTGCCAGTTCCCACCTTGAAAGTCCCATGTCATGTGGTAAATTCTTGGATGTCCCATCTCCTGTGGTAAATTCCTCTTCCCGTCTCCCTACCTGCCAGTTCCCATCTTGGATGCCCCATGTCATGTGGTAAATTCCTCTTCCCGTCTCCCTACCTGCCAGTGTTCCCATCTTGGATGTCCCATCTCCTGTGGTAAATTTCTCTTCCCGTCTCCCTACCTGCCAGTTCCCATCTTGGATGTCCCATCTCCTGTGGTAAATTCCTCTTCCCGTTTCCCCACCTGCCAGTTCCCATCTTGGATCCCATCTCCTGTGGTAAATTCCTCTTCCCGTTTCCCCACCTGCCAGTTCCCATCTTGGATGTCCCATCTCCTGTGGTAAATTCCTCTTCCCGTCTCCCTACCTGCCAGTTCCCATCTTGGATGTCCCATCTCCTGTGGTAAATGCCTCTTCCCGTCTCCCTACCTGCCTCCCTACCTGCCAGTTCCCATCTTGGATGTCCCACCTCATGTGGTAAATTCCTCTTCCCGTCTCCCTACCTGCCAGTTCCCATCTTGGAAGTCCCATCTCCTGTGGTAAAATCCTCTTCCCGTCTCCCTACCTGCCAGTTCCCATCTTGAAAGTCCCAAGTCATGTAGTAAATTCCTCTTCCCGTCTCCCTACCTGCCAGTTCCCATCTTGGAAGTCCCATGTCATGTGGTAAATTCCTCTTCCCGTCTCCCTACCTGCCAGTTCCCATCATGCAAGTCCCATGTCATGTGGTAAATTCCTCTTCCCGTCTCCCTACCTGCCAGTTCCCATCTTGGATGTCCCATCTCCTGTGGTAAATTCATCTTCCCGTCTCCCTACCTGCCAGTTCCCATCTTGGAAGTCCCACGTCACGTGGTAAATTCCCCTTCCCGTCTCCCTACCTGCCAGTTCCCATCTTGGAAGTCCCATGTCATGTGGTAAATTCCTCTTCCCGTTTCCCTACCTGCCCCCCAATTTGGATGTCCCATCTCCATCTTGGATGTCCCATCTCATGTGGTAAATTGCTCTTCCCGTCTCCCTACCTGCCAGTTCCAATCTTGGAAGTCCCATGTCATGTAGTAAATTCCTCTTCCCGTCTCCCTACCTGCCAGTTTCTTGTATGTCTCATCTCCTGTGGTAAATTCCTCTTCCCGTCTCTCTACCTACCAGTTCCCATCTTGGATGTCCGATCTCCTGTGGTAAATTCCTCTTCCCGTCTCCCTACCTGCCAGTTCCCATCTTGGAAGTCCCAAGTCATGTAGTAAATTCCTCTTCCCGTCTCCCTACCTGCCAGTTCCCATCTTGGAAGTCCCATGTCATGTGGTAAATTCCTCTTCCCGTCTCCCTATCTGCCAGTACCCATCTTGGATGTCCCATCTTGGCTGGTAAATTCCTCTTCCCGTCTCCCTACCTGCCAGTTCCCATCAGGGATGTCCCATCATCTCCTGTGGTAAATTCCTCTTCCCGTTTCCCTACCTGCCAGTTCCCATCTGGTAAATTCCTCTTCCCGTCTCCCTACCTGCCAGTTCCCATCTTGGATGTCCCATCTCCTGTGGTAAATTCCTCTTCCCGTCTCCCTACCTGCCTCCCTAGCTGCCAGTTCCCATCTTGGAAGTCCCATGTCGTGTGGTAAATTCCTCTTCCCGTCTCCCTATCTGCCAGTTCCCATCTTGGATGTCCCATCTTGGCTGGTAAATTCCTCTTCCCGTCTCCCTCCCATCTTGGATGTCCCATCTCCTGTGGTAAATTCCTCTTCCCGTCTCCCTACCTGCCAGTTCCCATCTTGGATGTCCCATCTCCTGTGGTAAATTCCTCTTCCCGTCTCCCTACCTGCCAGTTCCCATCTTCAAATTCCCATGTCATGTGGTAAATTCCTCTTCCCGTGTCCCTACCTGGCAGTTCCCATCTTGGATGTCCCATCTCCTGTGGTAAATTCCTCTTCCCGTCTCCCTACCTGCCAGTTCCCATCTTGGATGTCCCATCTCCTGTGGTAAATGCCTCTTCCCGTCTCCCTACCTGCCTCCCTACCTGCCAGTTCCCATCTTGGATGTCCCACCTCATGTGGTAAATTCCTCTTCCCGTCTCCCTACCTGCCAGTTCCCATCTTGGAAGTCCCATCTCCTGTGGTAAAATCCTCTTCCCGTCTCCCTACCTGCCAGTTCCCATCTTGAAAGTCCCAAGTCATGTAGTAAATTCCTCTTCCCGTCTCCCTACCTGCCAGTTCCCATCTTGGAAGTCCCATGTCATGTGGTAAATTCCTCTTCCCGTCTCCCTACCTGCCAGTTCCCATCATGCAAGTCCCATGTCATGTGGTAAATTCCTCTTCCCGTCTCCCTACCTGCCAGTTCCCATCTTGGATGTCCCATCTCCTGTGGTAAATTCATCTTCCCGTCTCCCTACCTGCCAGTTCCCATCTTGGAAGTCCCATGTCACGTGGTAAATTCCTCTTCCCGTCTCCCTACCTGCCAGTTCCCATCTTGGAAGTCCCATGTCATGTGGTAAATTCCTCTTCCCGTCTCCCTACCTGCCCCCCAATTTGGATGTCCCATCTCCATCTTGGATGTCCCATCTCATGTGGTAAATTGCTCTTCCCGTCTCCCTACCTGCCAGTTCCCATCTTGGAAGTCCCATGTCATGTAGTAAATTCCTCTTCCCGTCTCCCTACCTGCCAGTTCCCATCTTGGAAGTCCCATGTCATGTGGTAAATTCCTCTTCCCGTCTCCCTATCTGCCAGTTCCCATCTTGGATGTCCCATCTTGGCTGGTAAATTCCTCTTCCCGTCTCCCTACCTGCCAGTTCCCATCTTGGATGTCCCATCTCATCCTGGAAGTCCCATGTCATGTGGTAAATTCCTCTCCCCGTCTCTTTACCTGCCAGTTCCCATCTTGGATGTCCCATCTCCTGTGGTAAATTCCTCTCCCCGTCTCCCTACCTGCCAGTTCCCATCTTGGATGTCCCATCTCCTGTGGTAAATTCCTCTTCCCTACCTGCCAGTTCCCATCTTGGATGTCCCATCTCCTGTGGTAAATTCCTCTTCCCGTCTCCCTACCTGCCAGTTCCCATCTTGGATGTCCGATCTCCTGTGGTAAATTCCTCTTCCCGTCTCCCTACCTGCCAGTTCCCATCCTGGAAGTCCCATGTCATGTGGTAAATTCCTCTTCCCTACCTGCCAGTTCCCATCTCGGATGTCCCATCTCCTGTGGTAAATTCCTCTTCCCGTCTCCCTACCTGCCAGTTCCCATCTTGGAAGTCCCATCTCCTGTGGTAAATTCATCTTCCCGTCTCCCTACCTGCCAGTTCCCATCTTGGATGTCCCATCTCCTGTGGTAAATTCCTCTTCCCGTTTCCCTACTTGCCAGTTCCCGTCTTTGGATGTCCCATCTCCTGTGGTAAATTCCTCTTCCCGTCTCCCTACCTGCCAGTTCCCATTTTGGATGTCCCATCTCCTGTGGTAAATTCCTCTTCCCGTCTCCCTACCTGCCAGTTCCCATTTTGGATGTCCCATCTCCTGTGGTAAATTCCTCTTCCCGTCTCCCTACCTGCCAGTTCCCATCTTGAAGTCCCATCTCCTGTGGTAAATTCCTCTTCCCATCTCATGACCTGCCACTTCCCATCTTGGACGTCTGTGTTTTCCTGGAAGTCCCATGCCATGTGTAAATTTGATCATTTATTCCCATGTCATCTGTCAAACAAATTGAAAAATACCTGCCTGTTAGGTCGGTGCATAACTCCCATGTCATGTGTAAAAAAGAAAACTATAGCAAAATCGATACATAATCATGTCATGTGC
Source organism: Cladocopium goreaui (assembly GCA_947184155.2). Lineage (NCBI taxonomy): Eukaryota > Dinophyceae > Suessiales > Symbiodiniaceae > Cladocopium > Cladocopium goreaui. Next base: position 24,863 of record CAMXCT020004302.1, on the reverse strand, counting down.
CAAAAAACCTCGGCTAAATCGGCCGCAAAGTCCCGTGTCATCTGCGCCTACTATAAGTTTTCCGTTGGGGCTCCAGCCAATTCCTTCAAATTCCTTAAAAGTATGCATGTTGCCATGTTGCAGTTGATTTTAAGTTTTCCCTTGGGGCTCTAGCCAATTCCTGCCTTTGAGTGGATGCCCTGCACTGTCAGGCTATGGGGTTCCGATTGAGTTGTTTGCGCCGTTCACAGACTCGTGCGTCATTGTCATGAAGCGCCTGATCTCTGACGTTGCCAAAGATGTTTCTCGGCCCAAAACTGAGTTGAGCCCTTTGAGCTCAGTTCTAGCTTTCTTGGCCATGCGCCGTGGTTGCGCTGAGCATGGCTGAGTACTAGTCTCCTTCAGCGCTTAGCTTGCTCCACTTTGCATTCATGTTCCTCTACGCTGCTCTCCTCAATGCCTAGTATAATTTGGTGCCCCATGCCTTGAGTGCTGTCTATGTATTTTTTAAGTTTCTGCCTGGGCCGCTTTGCTTTAGTGACACCGCTGCTTGAATTTGCAGCCACCGGAATGCCGTCGCATGCCTCCAGGATGAGGTTAGATTGTGTTAGATTGCAGGGTTCCAATCTGGCTCCATGTCGTCCGGTGACCGGTGATCTCCGGTGTATTGGCAATCAAATCTGCATGTGTTATCCATTAAGCTGTGTGCCCTTTTGGCTGACTTGCGGCTTTGTTTAGATATCCAATTCAGCACAATGGATCGCCACCAAATTTCTGAATATCTTGATACACTACTATCGGTTAACAAATGCAGGATATGCAACTACAATAAATAGGAGGGCCTGCAATGGTAGATGGGCTGACACTAGGAACCCCACAAATTGCGTTGGGCTATGTTGGGCTGTGGTCTGCAGTCATTTGCATGGACCCATGCATCACCGCAGGATTCTCTGCTAGGGCAGCATTGTAGTGATCGTCGTAGCTACTTCGAATTAGGAGACAGTGAAGCGAAGCCTCAAAGTTGACGCCGCTACAACCAAAGCGCAGGGTTTGCAGGACACTTGGCTTTTGGCTGGCGGTTAGACACCATAAACATTCAATCTGCATCAATTTGCTATGGACATCGACACCGAAGGGATTCGAACCCTTGCGGGCAGAGCCCAATGGATTTCTAGTACAGTAAGAGTTGATTTTACCAATCAAGTGCCTGGTGCAAGACAAAGACTAGCTTTCATTTTTCAGTCCATACCCGTGTAACAATCTTTCAGATTCTGTCCATTGATGGGACAATCCGCATCCTTGCTCCTGCCTTTCAGGAGACGGACGCTAGCGATTTGATGCTGGAAGGTTTCCGCTGGTCGATTGGTTCCTTGCCTGCGCGATTGTTTGCATTACCGCACTTTCAATGCATGTTCCTTCGATGCTCACATTTACTAGCACATTTCCTCAGGCAAAGCCTTGCTTCAGATTCTGCATATTTCTGCTTCATAGAATCGCCTGAAATTTCATTGCTCCAGGGTCCGCACAGCGTGCCAAACTTCGTCTTGTGTTTAGAGAAAAAGCCGCATGAAGAACATTTGCCAAGCCACGGGGCCCAGTGCCACATACTTCCTTGCATTGAGGCCTAGTGTCACGTGTATTGATGCGAACCATTACAGAAGGATCTACCGCTGTCATGCAACTTGGCAGAACTTTACGGCAGGAACAACATAATAGCCAACAACCTGGGTCAGATCACTTGAAACCAGGATCGTGCGACATCATGTTCAAAGAACCAGCTGAGCAACAGACAAACCTGTCATTTGCCACTTCGGTATAGTTGATGAACTGGAAGATCCGCCCAATCTGGTAGCTTTTCCAGGTGTAGATTCCGTGCTGGTTTGCTTTCGGATGGCCCAAAACAGTGACGCAGGGATCCTTAATTTCAACATATTTAGCACATTCGTCACTAATCTCGCACTTGTCCAAAACTTGGTGCGTTTGGATGCAGCTTTTTGCGGGATTGATTGGAGTGGATTGTTGGCAGCGCGCACATGACATAATTTGACTTGTGCATTGAACATCGTTGCACAACATGTAGAAGTATGATTGGTACCTTGCCAGGTTGCAGAACCATGTACTATGCATTCTGTTTCACACAATGAATTAGTTATTGGAGTTACGCACTTTCGACATGCTCACTAGCCCAAAGATCTTTGTATCCAGTTGGCATGTGCCTTAAGTAGAGAAGTAGCTCAAAAGATCATTAGGGAGAGTAAAGCAGCGGAGAGTGGGGGTAGGGTGGAGTAGAGAAAGGTAGAGTAGGGTAGGGTCGCGTAGGGTAGGGTAGAGTAAAGTAGAGGTCGAATAGAGTATAGGTCGGGTAGAGCAGAGCAGAGTAGAGTAGAGGTCGATTAGAGTAGAGGTCGACTAGAGTAGAGGTCGATTGGAGCAGAGGTCGATTAGAGTAGAGGCCGATTAGAGTAGAGGCAGATTAGACTAGAGGCCGATTAGAGTAGAGCGGAGTAGGGTAGAGTAGAGTAGCGGAGAGCAGAGCATAGCAGAGTAGAGTAGAGTATAGAGTAGAGTTTGGAGTAGGGTATAGAGGTCGAGTAGAGTATAGCAGAGTAGAGCAAGTAGAGAAGAGTAGAGAAGAGTAGAGCTTGAGTATAAGGGTTGGGTAGAGGTACAGGTAGAGGTAAAGCAAAAGCTAGAGGTATAGATAGGGGTAGGGGCAGAGGCAGAGGCAGAGGCCATCATTGATGCTACGCCCTGAGCTCTTCTCATCAATTTTCAAGCATCATTGATGATATGCTCCGAGATCTTCTCTTCAATTTTCAAACATCAGGAATGCTATGCTCTAAGATCTTCTCTTCAAATTTCTAACATCATTGCGGATACGCTCTAAGATCTTCTCTTTCATTTTCTGACATCATGGATGCTGCGCTCGAAGATCTTCCTTTCACTTTTCCAACATCACTGACCCTTCGCTCGACCATTTTTCCTTTTTTTCAGTAACATCATTGATGCTACGTTTTTAGATCTTCTCCTCAGTTTTCTATTCTCGTTTGCTGCGCCAAGGTCTCTTGCATTCTCTAACATCACTGATGCTCTGTGCTCTGCTCTAAGATCCAATCAAATTTCAAACATGTTCACCACCATTGATGCTATACTCCAAGATCGTCTCGTCAATTTTCCAACGTTCTACCATCACTGGTTCTAGGATCCAAGATCTTCCCTTGAATTTTCTCAGGTTCTGCCCTCATTGATGCTACTCTTCAAGCTTCTAACATCATTGTTGCTACGCTCTTAGATGTTCTCTTCAATTTTCCTGCATAATATTGCATGGATGCTACTTTCCCACATCTTCCTTCAATTTTCTAGCATCATTGATGCTCTGCTCTAAGGTGTTCTTCTCAACTTTCAAACCGTATGCTGTTATACCATCATCGAAGCTACGCTCTAAGATCTTCTCCTCAACTTTTTAACATAAATTGACGCTACGCTCCAAGATCTTCTCTTCAATTTTCTAACATTCTACCATCATGGTTTCCCCGGTGTGATCATTCTGGATTATTTTTCACCATTCTTGATCATTCTTGCATCGGTCCCTACCAATCCCCGTGTCAGGCAGTCCATCAACCAGGATGATGCGAACCTGCTCAAAAAATCACTGGGGGAAGCTCCGCGAGTGCCATGTCAAAATCATTCCCGAAGGACAAAAAACTTCAGATCTTGCGCACGGTAACAGTCCATTTTCTTGTCTCAGAGTGTTCGATGCCGTTCGTTGGTTTCAGGGCGTTGAAAGAAAACATAGAAGACCATTTTGTGGGAACAAGAAGTTGCAAAGGGCGAAGCCCTTCTTGACAGACCCTGCAGCAAAATGCCACTAACAGTCACTAACAGTGTAAAAATATGGATCACGCATGTTCGTACATCACGAGGTCATTGTTTTACGTTGCTGACTTCTTTCATCAAGCCTGTTGCTTTCCGTGTTTGAACCACCAGCGCAAATCCCAAAGATGGTAGGTGAATGCTGCGCAATGCTGCACAAAAACGTATATATTTTCACAAGTAGGCTGAAGTATAAAATCATGTAGAGCCATAAACCAATGATCGTCCAGTGATTGCCAGGCGATACCAATCCACATATTGAATACGAGTCAGAGGAAGTTCCAGAAAAGGGAAAGGTTTGAACCTAGACCCGCACGCAGCCGCCCCTAAATCCGAGGGTGAGCGCAGCAACCTGCTTTTGCGAGTAACTGTTGGCAGCCAATGCATTTCACCTTTGTATTGGGCTCTCAGGACCGGCAGGTCAAGACAAGTTCAGAATGAGAACACACCAAGCAACACAGCTGTATCATGGTGCATTATTTTATTTGCGCCGTGGCTCTTTTCATTATATTGTAGCATTCCCCTGTTCATGTCTTTTTCGCGTTCTTTCCCGGGTGGATTGCTAGGAGCGGCGCCCACACAGCTGCCAAGACGATGATCGAAGATATTCTCACAATCCGAGCCGAATCAAAGCAGCAGAGCAGTAGCAGAGAATCTTTGGAATGCGTCGAATTAAAAGCAAAATTGTGGGTTGCTTCCATTAGGATTTGTTCCTGCAGAATCTTGTTTTCTGAGGACAGGGACCGCTACTACTATGGCGTTGACGACATTTTCAGGCTGCAAAGCAGTAAAATGAAAACACACCAAGAGTTGAATGGGACAGCTCAAGGATTGACGAAGCTCACTAGAAGACATGACCTCACGTGCACGACATGACATGATCTGGTGACCACAGACTTGAGAGGCTCCAGCCTAATGTTGTTGAAGACATTCTGCTCGAAGCACCACTGCTGGCAAAGACATTGTTGGATGGGCTGACATTTGGCCTGTAACCAATGAGCCAAGCACTCTTGCAGTAAGTTTTGACAAGCACGGAGTCAGCTCAGATTGAATTGTGTTTTTTAACGCATGAGGTTGGAAATAACAAGTTGGAGATGTGTTTGCAGGCAAAGCTGCCGATCAATCAGCAGTTGACATGAGTTGACATGGGCTGACTACTCGGGAGAAGAGTTTGTTCAAGTATGTTGTTTGTGTGTTCTTTGGGAGCTGCGCTGGTGTTTGTATAGATTTAATCTAGCTTGGGCATGTTCGAAGACTTTACTATGTGAAACCAAGGATTTGGCGCTCTCACAAGACCAAGGCCGGCGACCTTTGAAATGTTTTGCACGGGGTTTTTGCACCTGCTAAGTTTTTGCTACTTGAAGGTGCACCGCTTTTGTTGCATGTGATGAATGTGTCATCTAACGAAATTTCAATATCTCTCAAGACCAAGGTTTGGTGCGGTCAAATCAGGTCGGATGTGACGGATGTAGTTCCGTTTGCATGTTCGGTTTCTCTTGTTTGACATGCTTCGCACGCCAACCAACAGGGGTCTGATTGAACAGCATAGCAACGTCGGCCGACTCGCTATTTCTGCCTGGTTTTACATGCTGTTGGCGTTCATAGCCGCATTCAGGATGGCATGCGGCCAGTGATTTACTACTTGGAGCATTTGGTGAGGGACATTGATGAGACCAAGACATTCTCAAGGGCCTTGATCAGCTTTGTCAAGTACAATAATCCAAAAACCATCATGCATCCCATTCTGGTCTTCGTCTTGGAAGTGCTATGGAAGCACCTTGCGTCTTGGCAAGGACAAGTAGCACAGGAACCTGTGGGAGCACAGGACGCTCACAAGACTAGAAAAAAGTGAAGAAAAACATCGCTTCCAAAGTTTGCTTGAGATAGGGCGGTGAACCTTGAAGCTTTGGGACGGTTACAAGTGCTGCAACGTGCTGCATCATAATTTTTACTAAGGCGAGAAGGTCCTTCTTCCTGGACCGTGTCTGGACAATCGTCAGCTTTGTGGTTTTTCTCCTGGCCACTTGCTGCCAGGCTGCAGCGAAACTTCCGGGATGAAGTTACTGCATATTGCAGCTGTGCTCTAAGTTGCATCAGTCATCTAAATCTCCAATAAAGTTCTGTCATGTTCTGAGGTTTCCTGAGTCAACCCTCGCTAGTTGGAAACCCGACGCGGCCTGGTGGCAGTGTGGGACGCATGCATCTTCGTGGTATCAGCGTATTCTCGCATCAAGTCGCATCCTCTCTTGTATGGCGTTGCGGCTGCCTTGATGACCTTGATCTTACTGTGTGCATTCAAAGTTTCTGTGCTTCCAGACTCTTCTAGATTTCAGAATCTCCCAGGTGCCAACAAGGCCAACATTCAATTCATATTTGATTTGTTAGCATAGGCGGTTGCGACACATCAACTTTGGAAGGAGTACCGGGTCCGGCGCCTGAAGGATCAGAGCAGTTCATAAAATAAATAGCCATAGCGCCACATAGCGCCACATTGCGCCCATGCCTTTTCTTTGGCTTTCTAATAGTCTTCAAATTCAGACCTTATTGAGTTTAAATGAGCTGCTCATGCTTTAGTCAGATAGCCACATGACTACAAATCACTGCACAAATCACTGCACACCTCAACGTATCTCTACCCTCTCGTTATAGCCATGACATGCCACGATAAAAACTGGCTGCACCTCCATAAGGGCTGAGACGTGCCTGGCTGTCGCTCGCATTTTGGTCTACTCGTTGGGCTTCATGCGGCTTCTCTACTGGCACATAGTGGAGATCTTCAGGGCTTACAGAGCTAAGGCCCGGGTTGAACCAGGAGTGTAACATTGTGGAACTGTATAAGGCAGGCTGCAAGGCAGAGCTCTTCAAAGATTTTGCGAAGATACTTGAAGCGAGGGAAAGCCAACGGGAAGGCAAGAGGCTGCCAAGAGAAGCAAGAAAATATGCAAGCAACAGCAAGATTTCAAGAGGCTGCCAAGAGGCTGCCAAGAGGCTGCCAAGAGGCTCAAGAGGCTGCCAAGAGGCTGTGAAGGTTGTGTCATGATCCGCAGGCTGTTCCCTCATTGAATATTGCTGAATTTGTCGCGTAGAAACTCTGAAGCATGAAACATCCTTCAGGACACTGAGAAACTCTTTGCCTTCAAAGTTCCCCGGTATTTGATGGGCGGTCCGGAGCTCTTCAGCTTCATTCTCGTGATCGATATGGTCGCCATGATGTGGGTCCGGGGCGGCAGATGACAGAAGAACTTGTCCTGAGCGCCGAACAACAAGTTGTTGCAGGGTTGGTTGTCAAGGATGACAAGCCGTAGCCGCCTTGGTAACTTTCCTTTGGCCTCAGTAGCAGCGTGTAGCAACAGAGTTTGCGCAACGGGTACAGTAACAAGCTACGCTGGCACGCTCTCGTTCTGCAGCGCTGGCCAGCGCCTGTCAGGTCGAGCCATTGTTCCACTGCCTTGGGGCTGAGGCACGTGCCTTGCTCCTTTCATCCAGTCTAGGCAATCCAACCTCATGCAACATATATCAAAATAATTCAAAATATATACTTTTCAGTGCGTATAGATGCGTATAGCATATCAATACAAATCACATCACCATATCATACCACACCATGCCATATCAGACCATACCATATCAATACAAACCACGCCGTGTCATACCATTTCATACTCCGTCATACCACGTCGTGCCGTACAAGTCACCCCGCACCAATCCGACCCATATCATACAATAGCATGCCAATGTTTCCGCGTCATACCACATTATATCATACCATATCAATACCAATCTTTCCACATCATACCATATCATATCATACCATATCAATACCACTCATGCCGTTTCGTTCCATATACAAGTAGTACCCGGGCAAGCCAGGGGCTAAAGGTTCAAAAATGAAAACCTAAAGAGCGCAAAACAGACTGTGCCTATATAGGATGTGAGTCAGCCCTTCGTGCTTCGCTACAGCTCAGTCCTCTGACGTCTCTTTGGCGGTCCCATGTCTTCTCCCTTTATCTGACCTCATCTCATCTCAGTTCATCTCAGCTTGTCTCATCTCATCCCATGTCCTTTCAACCTTTCGTCAGCTCATCTCATCTCATTTTATCTCACCAAACCAATACAAATCTGTCCACATCATTCCATTTCATACCATATCACGCCACATCATACCGTTTGAATACAAATCCTGCCATATCATACCACGTCATACACATCAATGCAGACCATTCCACACCATACCAGAACTCGGTGTCAATACGTACAGATCACGCCATTCCATGTCATGTCATACCAAGTCATACTTTGTCATACCGTTTCATTCCAAGATCATAGCATATCACACCATTTCAGACCATATCTCTGCAATGCACGGCATGCCATTCTGTATCATACCATTGTCATATCACTTTTCGTGCCATTTCATGCCATCACATCCAGAAAATCTTTCAGAATGAAGCGGGGTGATATGGATGACACGTCGTGATTTGAACTGATATGGTGTGCCGGTGGAATGCGAAAGATATCGGGGAGAGCATTCCATGGGAAGAGTTGTGGTAAAGCGAAAGAATCACACGGGTGGCAAAATGAGCTGAAATTAAAAACATGAAGTGGGGAAAGATTGCGAAAGCCGCGCTGAGAAGACGTGAGACGGGATGACACGGTGGAAAATCAGTTGAGAAGATCTGAGAAGAGGAGAGAAGATGTGAGACGAGATGAAATGAGATGCATCAAGAATAATGAGGTTGATTTTGCACAGCACCGAGCAAGGCTGAATGTTGCAGGCGGTTTCGTTGCATACGGCCTGAACTATACAAATGCGGCTTTCAATTTCTCAGCCGAGAGGGCATGTCTTGAGGAGGTTCCAAAAGGCCTCCTGGATCTTTCAAAAAAACGAATTGGAAACATGTGAAATAGAATGGTTCAACCATGCAAAAGTTTGTTCTGCTATATGGTCCTGTCCTACACTACTTCTAGCCTCCTCATTGTTTGATAAAGGTAAAGCGGGCAAGGCCATGGGGCTAGCCCTCCACTACGTCTACAGCTGGAACGCATGCCCAATTAAATCATGTGAAATCTGTATGGAACATCACAAGAGGCCCTTCGCGGCCAATGCTCCCCAAGAACGCCCCCAATATTCCCACACAGGCCAAAATCGCCTTCACCTGCGATACTTGGAATGATGAAATGAGCACCTCGTCTGATTTCAAGTGTGTTGGAAGCATGCAGATGCAGACATGCGTTTTTCTTTCACATGCGACCATTTCTCGAGATGTTTCCGCCTTGCTTCCTCAAGGTTTGGCTTATGAATTGCTGGTTGTATTGGGTATCTACTTGCATCCTGGCTTTAAGCGCTTTGTCCATGATAACACAAAGTGAAATCGTGCCATAGAGGAAATCGATCAGAATGCTTCTGGACGCTCTCCAGCAAGCAGCTCCGTCTGGACCAGCGCGGGCGAGCGGACATATCTTTCTCCTTGCTAGCACAGGCATGGAATTGTGGCAAGCTCACCCAGGAGCACAGGAGAGGAACTGATGCTTCACGATGCTTGCTGACTTTCCTGCACAGACATGACAAACATGAGTTGAACAATAGTTGAACATAGTTGAACAAAAAAAACTTGCATCGGGCAAATCCTGAACGTTTGCCCCTGATGTACCCACGCGTTTCAGCTTGGGACTTGTTACATGTCATAACCATTGCAGCTGGGGGTGGGGGATGGCGCGCCAACAAAGAAGAACACGTCTCAACATTCATGATTCATGAGCCCAAGACCGGTTTTGCATAGGGTCAGTGCAGTGTCAGCATGCATGTTGCTGACATGTGGCGCTTTTGTGAAATGGTACCAGGCTAAGCATCTTCAATAAATTCACGAAAGACCTCAAAAAAAAAGTACAACAGATCCGCGGTTCATGAGCCAAACACCACGTCAGCATTTGTGTCACTGGGCGTTTCAAAACTCCTTTGAACCCAACAATTTCTCCCCAATGGCACAGCAAAGTAATAACAAGCCGGCTGGGGACGCTCTAAGTGCGCATATTTAAAAAAAAACGACGTTCGTTCTAAGTGACTCCCTTGCAACCATTTTCGCCCCCGCAATTACTTAGGCGGTAAGTGATGTTCGGGTCCCTATGGATTTTTTTCGGTGGGTTTCAAGGCCACCTGCTACCTGCCTTTTTTCTGGCGCCATCACCCCCACCCATGACAATACGATTTCTTCAGTATCTTCAGTCAATGGCCATTTCAGGGGCCTACATGGGAGGCACCTGCAATATATAAGAGTTATATAAGGCCAATGTAAGGGCAAGGTAAGGAATACCCCCACAAAATCCGGCTCTACTTGGCACGGTGCCTCCAGTTTAGGTACTTGAAATGCCAATTGATTCAATGATGAATTTTCTAGGCTTGTGCCAGTTTTCAATCAAGGCTTACCACCCAAGAGAAATCTACGCATAAGATCTCAACATGCAAAATGAGAGCATGCATGTTACAGCATGCTTTTCGATGTTTAAAGGCGATACCGGCAACTTCTCTACAGGGGGCCTAGATGCAATCAACCCAGCGGAAATCTTTGCATAAGACCTCTAAATTTGGACTTTAGATATAGCATGGGAGCATGCCATAGCATTCCTCTAGATTTTCGCAGTTTTTCAAAGAGATCAGTAGGACGTTCTAAGCGCAGGCTTCACAGCCTATCTGCAGGGTTCGTGGAGGCTATATATAAGGCTTAGCACCCAGAGAAGGTCTCTGCATTAAACCATATCCCAAGATATAATATGGGAGCCAAGCGCAGGCTTCGCAACCTATTCACAAGGGTCCTAGACACTATATAAAAGGGTTGCAACCCAGAGAGAGAGTCCATGCATAAGACCTCTGACTCAAAAGTAGAAATGGGGGCTATGGCATGCCTCAGATTTTTCAAAGAAACATGCGCGACGTTCTGAGCGTTTCCCGGTCTACAGGGATCGCAGGCGCTATGCCAAAGGCTTACCACTCAGAGGGAGTCTACGCATGAGATCTCAAAATAGGAAATGAAAGCATGCATGCCACAGCATGCCTCAGACATTCTAAGTGCAGGCTTCCCAACCTATCTACAGGGCTCCCGGACCCAGGCCGAGCCTATCTACACAACTCCTAGACACTATGTTGAAGGCTTACCACCCAGAGGGAGTCTATGAAAAAGACTTTTAAATATGAAATGGAAGCGTGCCACAGCACTCTAGATTTTGAAAAAGAGATTCGCGGGACGCAGGCTTCGCAACCTATTTGCAAGGGCCATAGACGCTATGTAAAGGGTTTGCAACCCCAGCAGAAGTCCTTGCATAAGATCTCTGGATGCTTCTAGTTTATTAAAGGAAAGTTGCGGGGCGTGCAAAGTGTAGGCTTCCCAGCCTATTTACAGAGGTCCTAGACACAATGTTTAAAAGGTTTACCACCCAGAGGGAGTTTACGCATAGGATTCCAAAATGATAAATGGGAGCATGCCACAGCATGCCTCCTGATTTTCATCTCTTTTCAAGGCAATATACGCGATCTTCTAAACGTAGGCTTCGCAACCTTTCTGCAAGGGTCGTAGACGCTATGTCAAAAGATTTCAAAATACAAAATGAGAGCATGCATGGCACAGCATGCCTCTAGATTGTTGAAAGTGCGGTTACGAACGGGGGCTTCGGTTATGGGTTTCAATTGCTCGAGCAACCCTTTAGGTTCCCACACACCTGCCCAGTAACAAAGCTCCTTTTCTTGAGCCATGAAAAAAGTCGCAGCGCGCACGATGTTGTGCATGTGCACAGTGCCAATCGCACTCCCCCTTGGCCAGTTTGGGCAAAAATCCTGTCCGCCAGCGCGCTCAGTGCAGGCCCTCCTGCTCATAGGGAAGCCACTGTAGTTGGCCGTGCGGTACTTGTTGTCCAGGATGTAGATCACCCCACCACGTCGAAGCGGCTCACATGGGCAAGGGGTGAAGGCCTCATGCAGTAGACCGTGCCAAAAGCGCCTGGCACGCAAAACGAAGGTGAATGTTGCAAGTGCCATGCCTGCCACGCAAAACGAAGGTGGATGCCGCCAAGCGCCACGCCTGCCATTGCAAAACGAAGGTGGATGTCGCCAAGTGCCACGCCTGCCATGCAAAACGAAGGTGGATGTCACGCCTGCCACGCAAAGTGCCACGGCGTCACGGACGGTTAACGACGACCAAGCACGCCACCAGACCCAGCCCAGTGCCACAAGTGCCATGCCTGGCACGAAAAACGAAACTTGGATGCGCCCAAGCGCCACGCCAGCCACGTGAAACGAAGGTGGATGTCGCCAAGCGCCACGCCTGCCACGCAAAACGAAGATGGATGTGATCAAGCGGGTCGATGGTGTGTGACAAAGTTGTGTGTGTGACAAAGTTGTGTGTGACAAAGTCGTTTGTGACAAAGTTGTGTGTGATTGATGGTGTTTGACAAAGTTGTGTGTGTGTGAGAGATGGTGTGTGACAAAGTTGTGTGTGAAAGATGGTTGGACGCGGCGGCGCGGGAGGAGGCGCGGGATACAGAAACAAACACAAGAACCCCACACAAAGTTGTGGGGAAAAACATTGCCAAACCCGTAGGTCAGCTCGGCCCAGCAAGGGTCAATTCGACAAAGCTGTCGAGTCATCCATCTTAGGTATGCCATCATCGTAGCAGACGTTGCCAACATGTCTATCGAGTTGTGCGAGTTCAAAGTCTTGTGCACGCATGCGCTTAAGCAGGTGTCTTGGCCGCATTCAGGCCCGATAGAAGAGTTGTAATGCGGCAATATCCTGTAGAAGAGACGCAATGCATCAGTATGTTTCTAAACCAGTACCGCACAAGGCGGGGGCTGAAGTTTCAATGTTTTCGAACGAAACCTATAGGAGAGGTGTGTTGTGATGCTTGGCTGGCAGAACGAACCGACGGACTGAAAGGTTGTTGAGGCTCGGCCTCTCTGTCTCTTTCTCTCTGTCTCAATTCCCTTGCCTCTGTGTCGCTCTCTCGCTTTCCCTCCCTCCCTCCCTCCCTCGCTCGCTCGCTCTCTCTCTCTCTCTCTCTCTTTCTCTCTCTTCATCCCTCTTCATCTATCTATCTACCTATTTATCTATCTCTCTAACCATCGACCATCTGTCTGTCTATCTATCTGGCTATCTGACTATCTTCCTATGGATCTACTTTCTTCTGTCGCCTATCTTTCTATCTATCTGTCTGCCTGCTTGTTTGTCTGTCTACCTATCTATCTATCTATCGATCGATCTATCTATCTATCGATCTATCTATCTATCTATCTAGCCATCTATCTAGCTATCTATCTAAAACAAAGCAAGTCTGCAAGGCTTCCTCAAAAAAATGCTTTGCACAGCTCCAAAACGAAGCAAGCCTGGGAGACTTCCTCAAAAAGCGAACGCCGCAGCCCCAAAAGGATGAAATTCTGGGAGACCCCTCAATTTTTAAATTTGACAACATCAAAAACGAAGCAATTCTGCGAGACTTCCTTCAGAAATTGAAAGCTGAATGCAGAACCGACGGCCTCGTGCCAATGCTATTTTTCCATTCCATATGTCTAAAGTGCTGCGCCTGCCACGAAAAAGTGAGGCCAAGTGCTGCACCTGTCACGCAAACTCATCTTAGCAAACCTGAAGATCTGATAGTCGAAAATGCAACCCTTTCACGAAATCAGCGCCTTGCCTTGACCCCTAACATCTCTGATCAAGAGGTCTCTTCTATTGCATCTGCCACGCAAAACGCATCTTTACAGATCTTCTTCAAACATCCCACGCCTGCCACCGTTTGCGCATCTGCTGCAAAAGCCACAGGCCTGGCTCACTTTCGACATCTTTCGACCAGATGCATATCCATTGCGCCTGCCACCCAAAACTCGCACCCAAGCTTCAAAAAGCCGTCCGAAACCATCAGTTTTCAACACTTTTGACTTCGAAATGTGCTTCATGCACTTTTTGAACATCTCAACTGCCAAGGGTGCCCCTTTGCGCATTTTGATTTCAAAACGCGTTTCGCGCCACAGCCACGTGCACTTTTTTAACATCTCAGCTGCCAAAAGTGCCTGGAAGGCTTTGTGTTTTGTGCGTTTTGACTTCATAAAGGGCTTGGCGCCACAGCCCCGTGTACTTTCAACAACTCAACTGCCAAGAGTGCTCCGAGAATGGTGTCTTTTGTACGTTCTGACTTCGGCATGCGATTCGCGCCCCAACGGCGTCCACTTTTTCGACATCCCAACGTCCAAAAGTGTTCCAAGACTGAGGTGTTTGACTTTTACAGCTGCTTCGCACCACAGCGCCGCACAATTTTTGATCTCTCATACGACCAGATGGCTCTGCACCCGCTGCTTTAGCGAGCCTACTTCACACACTTTGGAAAAACACAGTGCTTCGCGACTTTTCTACCTTTTTGCGCACCTGCATCTTCTTTCTTCTGACTCTTTCTCCTCTCTGAGTTTTTTTTTCCTTCTGCCTTTCTCTTCTCTGGCTCTTCCCACCTCTTCTTTTCCATCTATCCATACTGTCGGACGTTTGACTTCTAAACTTCCTTCGGTTCATTGCTCGCCAAGTAGTTTTGAATCCCAATCCTGTGACAACTTGACAAATTGAGACTGGTGTCAGGTGGCGCTCTGCATCGGAGCGGTCACTTGCATTTCCATCATCTTCGCCGTTGCAATCTCCAGCATGACGCGGGAGGCAGGGCGGTTGCAAGGTCTCAGGATGTTTCGGGATGTTTTAAAGTATCTAATGCAAACTTTACTAAGGTTGCAACATCAATTTGTATCCACTCAAGTTGTCCAAAGACGCAAGGCGAAAGAACAGCCTGCAGCATTGTTATGATGAAGAGGATGGAAAAAGTCAAAAGACATTGATTTCGCTTTCTTCCAAGCCGCACATCCAAGGCCACACTGTTGTCAAACAGCGATCCTTGGCAGAAAAATTGCATGGAATGAAACATAAAATGCATTTAAATCTATGCTGAGTGGACGTTCAGCTGATACGTCATGCTTGTCAGGTATGCACTCGGTGTCGTTGTGTTTTCCGCGTTTTGCTTGAGTATATAGTTCTTTCGGACAGATTTGGGATGCCTTTGCTCTCTCTTTCTGGGCGGCAGTGCCCAAATCTTTTCAGGCTGATGGAATCACCAATAAACCAAGCAATAAGCAGGCTAACTTCCCTGGAAGCAGGCATGAACCAAACGCTTCATGCAGAGCGGAGTCTCTTTTTCCTTCTAGGGCAGACCTCGTTTGGCCCTTCTTGACGCTCTGATTATGACGGCAAGACAGTAGATCAATGGACATGATCAAAGCACATATACAGTGTACAGATCTACATGTACATATCATATACATATGCAATGATAGCTGGATAGATGGATGAATAGATAGGCGGATATATTGATAGATGGATGGACGGATGGATGGATGGATGGATAGATAGATAGGTAGATAGATAGATAGATAGATCGATAGATAAATAGATATAAGATGATATAAGATTTATAAGATTTCCACGATGAGGGATTTGGAATTTGCAGATTCTTTCCTGTTCGGATTTTGTGTTCCAGATGTTGCTTCACCCTGATGTGAGGAGTTCACTGAAATGGGACGCACAATGACTTCCTTGGTGCAGTTAGCTGTGGGTATCATGGATTTGGAGTCTTGGAAATCCGTGGAAATGGACAGATGCATCTTCGCTTTCTGTGGGCCTTGCCTTTCTTTCTGCAAGCTTGATTTGGCTTTGGATGCTCTGCCAGTGGCATTGTAAAAGCCCTTCGCTTTAGCGGTGAACTGCAGCTCAGTCAGCCTTCAATGCATCAAATTGCATCATTCATTCTTGTTCAGAATCCGACCACAGCATTCATTAACTGGGCTTTAGCTGGAGTAAGATTAAGCAGTTCCCCGAACATCATTCATTCTTGCTCAAAGTGGCAAAGGAGAAAGTCAGCAGCATTTCGGGAGAAAGTCCTTATCTTCTCGGTGTGCCTGGGTTTGAGATGTTCTGAGTGTCATGTCTTCACGCTATATTGGAGCGAGGCAAGCGCGACATTGGCTCAAAGAATAAGAGGATTGAGGGTAATTACAAGACGAAACGTGTTGACGCTTTGTGCACGAATCTGCTCGAAGGCAGCATGCATTTGAATTTTCGGGTAACTTTCATTCAGGCGAATGCTTGGTGTTGCAAATTGCTTTAGGTCCTTGTGGCCTACATGCTCGTTGTCTACAGTTTCTTCTTCAATCTCCTGGTGTCGTGCCTTGGCTTAGCGCAGCTCAAGATGAAGCTCGACAGGTGATGCGAGGCGAAAAACAGATGCGACATGATGCGACATGGATTTGTTTGGCGTCAAGGCACCTATCTCTAGATTTGGTTCTTTGAGCTTGGGCGGGTCTGAATGGGTCCGCATGAGTGCGCAAGGATGTGCAAGGCATTATTGTCAGTGAAATCTGCCAGGCAATTCTGCGGTGTCCACGCTGCCTTGGCAGAAGACATCCTAGGACATGCGATGTCATTTGGCTGAAATGTTAACTGTCTTTGAAATTTCAAGCTCACAACCTTAGTCGCCATGACATGTTTGATTTACTCCATGCTCTACCCATGACTGATATGTCATCACGGTGGGCACTTTGCGGATTGGCGGTCACCATGGTCGCTCTAGTTTTGTTTAGGGTTTTTGTGGTCAGGCTTGCGAGGGGAGACGTCATTTTGGACACGCTGAAGGCAGCTGAGCGATGCTGAACGCAGTCCAAGTGATCCGACTAGTATCAAGGAATGAGCACGCAATCAAGGTAAAACACGCAGCGGAAAAGGACGGGACTTGTCGTTTTGTAAGCATTAAAAAATTGGGTATTAAAAGACAAGATATGTGACGTATTTGGACTATTTAGACCCTGGAAGCCTTAAAGAGCGCAGGCCATAGAATAAACTGAAAGTGAACAAGACAAAGTTTGAAATTCTCAAAGTATTGGTCTTAGTCTCTGCCCGTCTCATGCTCGCTCTGTCATGCCGTCAGCGTTCACAGGCTATCCCAATGAAACGGTGGAATGCCTTTTTGAAGTCGCTGGCTTTGGACCAAAAGGTGGATTTTGAAGAAGGTGACATTGGCCTTGCAGGAGGCGCAGCTGATTCGGATTTCACTCATGGCATATTTACTTTGGCATTACAACAAATCGACATGTGTAGCTCGGCATTCAAGCGTTTTTTCCGGCATCCTAATCCTTTGCACATTGAAATAACATTGCATTTCATTGGCACTATCGTTTGGTGCTCAAAAGAATACATTGCAGATAGTTGAAGAATGCAATGTGAAGTATTTGGCCAATTCCAAGTGAAGCCAATCTACCTTGCTGGCCTCCAGGTGTCAAAGCCTGGGAACCATCATTGGCACATCCCACTACCCAGGAGCCATTCGATGCGCTTCATGGATTGAAACTTGATTTAGGAAATTCCAGACGCCAAACACTGTTCTCTTTGAGAGCAAAGTGATAAAGTACTCCTGAGATATGTTTTGCCATCTCTTGATTTCTGTTTTTTTGGTGTGTCTGTGCGCGTGCGCATTTGAACGGGCATGGTGGGGAGAATGAAATAACTTTTAGAGCATGTCCAGAGCTAAAGCGCACCTGTTGGAATGATGCCCCTTCATGCTGATCATTCAGCTTTTACAATCTTGCCGCATTTTGACAGCGATCTAAACAATATGTACAGATGCGTTGCAAAGACTTCTGGTGCAAAGGCTTTCCTAGTGCATTGCATCTTTTTGCGCAGTGCTCAGCAAAATACCGCAGTAGCAGAAGACCCGACGGAGCCAAGTTTTCAGAAGGTATACCCGAAGCTACCAGAAGTGAAAGTCGATAAGAATTTCGAATTGCCGTTGTCTCAAATATCTTAGCCGGGAGGTGTTCCAGAATTTTGGGGCTCAGCCAGGACCAGATTTTCCGTGCTGGAGGTGACACGGACCCATCCCTTCCTTGGCCAATACACCGCAGTTCCAGCGATGAGAGCAGCATGGAAAAGCCGCTTGGTGGAATATGAATGAAGGCTCCTGCTGCATGGGAGAAGACCTTTCACGAACAACAAGGAAGGTCTTGAGGGCTGGCTCACTTGAATGTGCTTGCGCTTTGTTAGTTCTTCATTCCTTTAATTCTCACGGGTCCTTGTGCTCAACCCTTCACCACCACTTCCTGTCATGGGGCTCCTTTCGCCCAAGATGGCACGGCAAAGCCATGGCATCTTGAGAACCAATCATGCTGGAAGCGTTGACCCTTGAGTTTCATCACGTGTTTCCTCTTTTGTGCGTGTGTGGGTCATTGAACGAGATTTTGAAAGTGAAATGGAAGAGCGCAGCTCTTCTCCTGAGGATGGTCGCGAAGACGTCACCTAGCTGCACAGCTCACTGGAGTTGCTTCCGTCAGCGGAAGTTGCAAAATTTCAAAAACTTACAGGATCTTGTAGGGCCAAAATAGAGCGTGCCTAAAAGATGTGTGCAAGACCCCCTGTGCATGGAAGAAGCAGCCTCTTGACGCCCCCGTCACCTGCCATGTCCTTCTCATCTCAAATCTTCCCTTTGACATCTCTTTTCCTTGGGCTTTCTTTCTCTGGGCATCTCTTTCTTCAGGCATCTCTTATGCTTTTGACATGTCTTCCTCTTGGCATCGGTTTCCCCTGGAATCTCCTACTGGAATCTTTTTCTTGGCATCAACTTTGTTGGAAGCCAGGGCCCCATTTCGAGCTGATCTCTTCTTCTTTGGTACCAACTGACTTGGTTAGCTTTAGCCATCCGACGAAGAGGTGGCACAAGTCACTGATATGGATTCCGGACGCAGAATCCACGTAGCTGCCAATGATCCATTTCCACGGCAGCGGCAGGCGGCTGAGCCAAGAACCCCATTCCCTATTTTTTGATTTTTTTGTGAAATCAGTTCGCGCGTTCTTCGAAGGCGTGTTGGTTTGCACGTTTTTTTCCCGAGAGCGCCTGAGCGCAGGGTTCTTCTAACAAAAAGAAGCTGAGATAATACATCTTCATTATATACATTTGCACATCTTGCGTCAGCTGGTCTTGCTTCTTCATCTCTTACGTCAGCTGCTCTTACATCTTCACATCTTACGTCTTCTCATCTTACATCTTCTCCTCTCTCTCTCTCTCTCTCTCTCTCTCTCTCTCTCTCCCCCTTGTCTGCTAATTTCTCTTCTTTCTTGAGGCGGGGGCGGTGGCCACCAGCGATCACGAAACGCAACAGTTTCGCACGAAATGAGGTGCGATCGTCAAATATTGACGAAAAATAGGAAAAAATTGCGATTTTGATGCGTCTGCTGTGACCCTTACGCGCCAAATGAGGTTCAATCGTTCAGAACTGAGGAAAAATTGTGGTTTTGATGGGGCGACCCTTACGCGCGAAGCGAAGCTCGATCGTCAAAAAGTGCGGAAAAATTGCGATTTTGACGGGCCTGCTGTGAGCCTCATGCATGAAATGAAGCTCGATCGTCAAAAAATGCGGGAAAATTATGACTGTGAGAGGCCCTGCGCGACCCTTACGCACGAAATGAGATTCCCTCATCAAAAACTGTGTGTAAAAGCGTCTGTGTGTAAAAGCTGTTGTGTGTAAAGGCGTTTGTGTGTAAAAGCGTCTGTGTGTAAAAGCGTCTGTGTGTAAAGCGGCTGTGTAAAGGCGTCTGTGTGTAAAAGCGTCTGGTGTAAAAGCGTCTGTGTGTGAAAGCGTCTGTGTGTAAAGCGGCTGTGTAAAGGCGTCTGTGTGTAAAAGCGTCTGGTGTAAAAGCGCTTGTGCGTAAAGGTTCGTGCGTCCATGGCATCTGTGTGTAAAAGCGTCTGTGTGTAAAAGCGTCTGTGTGTAAAATTTTCTGTGTGTAAAAACGTTTGTGTGTAAAAGCGTCTGTGTGTAAAGGAATGTGTGTGTAAAAGCGTCTGTGTGTAAAAGCGTCTGTGAGTAAAAGCGTCTGTGTGTAAAAGCGTCTGTGTGTAAAGCGGCTGTGTAAAGGCGTCTGTGTGTAAAAGCGCCTGGTGTAAAAGCGTCTGTGTGTAAAAGCGTTTGTGAGTGAAAGCGTCTGTGTGTAAAAGTGTCTGTGCAAATGCGTCTGTGCTTAAAAGCGTCTGTGTGTAAAAGCGTCTGTATGTACAAGCGTCTCTGTGTGTAAAAGCGTCTGTATGTAAAAGCGTCTGTGTGTAAAAGTGTTTGCGGGTAAGAGCCAGCTTTTGGAGGATTTTTCCTGTTTTTGGTGTCGTCCATTTTCCGGTTTTAATTTCCCTGTGAAAAAGCTACAAAATCATCGTACTTTTTTCGGCTTTGTCGCTGAAATCCGGTCTTGGATGACTTTTCCTGTTTTTGGCGCTTCCCATTTCCTTTAAATTTTCCTTTCAAAAAGCGTCAAAATCGTACTTTTTTCGGCTTTGGCGCTGAAATCCGGTTTTGGAGCAGGTCTTGGATGATTTTCCCCCTTTTTGGCGCCTTTCATTTTCATTTTCCCGAATGCGTAGCAAGGGTTCCCGTTTCACTCTGGGGGTCTGGGGGTTGAGGGTGTGTTCGCTCGACGTTGCTTCCGCGTCCGCAACCGTCCGCAACCGTTCGCAACCGTTCGCGCGATCCCCGTATGGCCGTGCCTATGGGAAGTTCTGCAGAGGTGGTCATTTTTAGGGGTTTCAGACGTGTCGTTGCTTCGTTTCGCGTGGCAGGCGTGGCACTTCGTGACATTCAGACGTGTTTTGCAACGTGTTGAAAATCGTTTTGCGTGGCAGGCGCAATACTTTTGTGACGTTTTCAGAAGATGCGTTGCAGTTTTCGTGGCAAGCGCAGCACTTTGGACGTGTCCATCGTCATTTTTCGTGGCAGGCGCAGCACTTTAGACGTGTCGTGTTGCGTGTTTTTTGTAAATCGCATTGGCAGGGCTGCGTCAAGTGGCGACAAGGTGCAAATTCCGTGGCAGGCGTGGCATTTTGTGACATGTGCTGAAAATGGACGGAAGCCTCGCACGAAACATCGATTTTGAGGTTGCAGATTTTCAGGTTCTAAGGAAAACTCGTAGGAAAACGTCGATTTTGAAGCTGCAAAGTGTGAAAATTGGAGGAAGTTTCGTACGAAATGCTCGTTTTGGTGCTCAAGACGTGTCTCGTCTCGAGTCTCTGGTTTTCCCGTGGCTTCGCCGTGTCTATGGGGGAAGCCGCAAAGCCTCTCCTTTTCGAAGGTTTCCAAGGAAGTTGTCATGTCGTTTTGCGTGGCAGGCGTGGCACTTTGTGACATTCCAACCTGTTTGATGATGTGTCAAAAATGTCAAAATTGGAGGAGGTCTCGTACGAAATGGTGGTTTTTCTGCATCCACGTGTCTTGTCTCGAGTCGCTGGTTTTCCTGTGGCGTCGCCGTGCCTATGGGGGAAGCTGGAAAACATGTCCTTTTCGAATGTTTCCAAGCAGGTTGTCCTGTCGTTTTGCGTGGCAGGCGTGGCACTTTGTGACATTCCAACCTGTTTGATAACGTGTGGAAAATATCAATATTGGAGGAAGTCTCGCACGAAATGCTCGTTTTTTTGCACCCACGTGTCTTATCTCGAGTCGCTGGTTTTCCAGTGGCGCCGCCGTTTCCATGGGGGAAGCTCTGCACTCCACACTCTACACTTTACACTCCACACTTCACAATTTACACTTTAGACTCCACACTCTACACTTTGCACTCCACGCTTTACACTTTGCTCTTTACACTCCACACTTTACACCACACTCTACACTTTCCACTCCTCACTCCTCACTCTACACTTTACACTCCACACTCCACACTCTACACTTTACACTCCACACTCCACACTTTACACTACACACTCCTTACTTTACACTCCACACTCTTCACACTCCACACTTTCCACTCCACACTCCGCACTCCACACTTTACACTCCACACTCCACACTTTACACTCTACACTCCACACTTTACAATCGTCACTTTACACTCTACACTCCACACTCTACACTTTACACTCTACACTTTACACTCTACACTTCACACTCCACACTCTACACTTTACACTCTACACTCCACACTTTACATTTTACACTCCACACTCCACACTCCACTCTCACACCACACTCTACACTTTCCACTCCACATTTCGCACTCCACACTTTACACTCCACACTACACTTTACACTTTACACTCCTCACTCCACACTCTACACTCCACACTCCCCACTTTACACTCCACACTCCACACTCTACACTTTCCACTCCACACTCCGCACTCCACACTCCACACTTTACTGTACACTCCACACTCCACACTTTATACTTTACACTCTCACTCCACACTCCACACTTTACACTCCTCACACACTCCACATCCACACTCCACACTCTACACACCACACTCTACACTTTCCACTTTAGACTCCACACTCTACACTTTACGCTCCACACTCCACACTTCACACTTTACACTCCACACTTTACACTCCTCACTCCACACTTTACACTCCACACTCCACACTTACACTCCTCACTCCACACTTTACACTCCACACTTTACACTCCACACTTCACACTCCACACTTTCCACTCCACACTCCACACTTTACACTCCACACTCCACACTTTACACTCCTCACTCCACGCTCCACACTTTACACTCCACACTCCACACTTTACACTCCTCACTCCACACTCCACACTTTACACTCCTCACTCCTCACTCCACACTCCACACTTTACACTCCACACTTCACACTCCACACTCTACACTTTACATTCCACACTTTACACCCCACACTCCACACTCTACACTTTACACTCTACACTCTATACACTCTACACTCCACACTTTACACTTTACACTCCACGCTTTCCACTTTACTCTCCTCACTCCACACTTTACACTCCACACTTTACACTTCACACTCTACACTCTACACTTTACACTCCATACTCCACACTCTACACTTTACACTCCGCATTCTACACTTTACACACTCTACACTCCCCACTCCACACTTTACACTCCACACTCCTTACTTCACACTCCACACTCCACACTCTACACTCCACACTGCAGACTGGTAACAAGGGAAACATGTACAAGACTGTTCAAATAAACTATTGCAGAAAGGTATTGTGCGTGACTGCATAACCATGTGTTTTGACCTCTGTACCATTAACATACGTGTGAGCATTCGGGTTCGTGGGCTTCATCTTGTTTAACTTCCTTTTAGTACGGGTTCAAAATCGAACTTTTTTCGGTCCGCGGCGATTTTTGCAACATAATGAGAAGAAATTATCGAATGAACCCCTACTCTCGTAATATGCATGTTCATATTGCATAGTGGTACCAAAACGGACCCCACTATATTGTTGCTGCCTATGACTGTAAAGCGTACATTACGTCATGGCTTTTACAACATGAAACCAACTATCCAATATGTTACCTAAAATGATCTGGAATGATAACTTGTTCCATACCCCTGGAATCCGGGGTAGGGTCTCAAACTTTTACTTGGCCAACAATGTTTGGCTCAAGGTGCCCGCAAAAGGTGTTTTTATCTTCGTTGTCACTGGTTATTGTCACCAATTGTCACCTATTCTGCGTATTCTGCACCTGACATATCAAGTTGTCAATCTTTTACAAATGGTACAATTCTCGCGACCACTGAATCGTTCCTTTTTTTATCTGGTTATCAGCCGTAACCCGGCTCTGATCATTCAGCTGTGGGACCATTATCATTGAAGTCCTTGGACGACATTGCGCATTGATTGACCAACAACAGATCACTGAGCATATCTTCTAGGGGCCTTGCAATCTTGTTCTCTTGCGCTTGCGCGACATCAGATTTCTCGCGCTTGCGCGACTTTGATGGGCCTCGCGCTTGCGCGGCTGGATGAGCGGCAGGAGGGATCGCTCTATCGAGAAACCGGGGGTGCAGAGGTGGAAATCCTTGGAGAGCAACTCAGATGTCTAGGTACGATCGTGGGGCTAGCAATGCTTTAGATTTCGCATCGCCGGCGCAGCTTGCCCGGAATCCTCCGGCACCAAGGCCAACTCCTCCTCCGGGACCACCGCCAGGGGTCACTGAGTCTGGATCGTGGCGCTGGGTTTGGGTTCCTGATCGGCCAAACGTTCGGGACGAGCTTCAGACTGCTGGGCAGTCAGGCTCGTGCTCAGAGCGCGAGAGGTCTCGTCGAGATAGCCGTGAAGTTTCTGTTGTGAGAACTACAGAGTCAAGGGTGTCTGTGTCATCTCGATCTGCAGCTCCTCGATCAACAGCATCTTCGGCACCAGCTCGCGCTGGGCGCGACACAACTGTTTCGAGGCCAGCAGAGCCAGCTCGCGCTGGGCGCGACACAACTGTCTCTGAGGGGGCAGCTCCGGCTCGCGCCGAGCGCGACTCAACTGTCTCGAGTGGTGGTCATCGAAGGCCTGCACAGCCTAAGACTCCGCCGAAGGCCAAGGCTTCATCTCGAGGATCAGGTTCGGTTGCTGATACTCCATTGCCGCGACGGACTACAGTTCCAGTTCCTTTGGGGGCAGCAACATCGACTGGTGCCGGGGGTACTCGGAGGCCTGCAGAGCCGAAGGCAAAGCCGGCGGCCAATGCAAAGGCATCTATACTCCAACATCTCGATCTCCTACCGTGTCAGCGGCTTCAGGATCTGCGGGTGCTAGTGCAAACCCTAGTACAACTCGATTGACTTTGTCTCCGGCGGCAGCTGGTGGTGGATCTTCGGGGGCATCGCCAGTGGAAGGCACGAGCGAGAGCTCTTGCTCCGGTCTTGGAGAGGCCATTGATTGCCTTGGATTGGCATCAGACCCTCAGCCACGGGAGTGGGGAACTTCCCGCGGCTTTGGCGGAGGTGCTGAGACAGGCTCAGGGGCAGTGGGATCTTTGTGTGGTTTCATTCTGCTCGAGCCCCGGTCAGTGATCTCCGGCGCAAGGGCCTTGGAAAGTCGCTTGGTTCGTCCTTTTGTATTAGTCCATACTTGCAATAGGAAGTAGATCAACGACCCTCCATCTCGATCTCCAGATCAATCGTGCCAGG
>CAMXCT020004301.1:335982-514086 GCA_947184155.2 Cladocopium goreaui | reverse complement strand
TGGCTTCCTCTCTCCATTTGGCTCGCCGCAAAAAACATGCCTCGTGTCGTGGCCGCAGCCTTGCACGACGCAGCGACTTATGCGGATTCTGCATGCCTGCAGCACTTGCTGCATGCAAGTGCTTCACCTTCAGCCCGGAACTTCCTGGACGAAACCCCGTTGTGTCTGGCTGTGGACACATCCGACAACCCTCTGGTTGTGAGCTTGCTTTTGGAGCACCGCTGGCCCGAAGCATGGCCTGAAATCTTGTGGTGATGTTGCTACGTCGCATCAGCCTTTGTTTGCCAGCGTTTCCTGCAAGCTTCTTTGCGACTTGCACCACCTTGTGCTGCATGCAGGTGACTTATCACATTCCTGTAGCGCTCTCTACGCACGGCGGCGCGACCAGTTTCGGTCAAGCATACCAATCTTTGCACGTAGCGCACGCATCCTTACAGGAAGGCATCTCACTCAGCCCGACGCTTCCAGATGCGATGTGTGTGTGTTTGGTGTGAACACTTTTGGAGTGAGCGATACGTGGCAGCGCGCGAAAAGTCCCAGTCGGTTTTACCAGCTGTTGAGCGATACGCGGCAGCGCGCGAAAAGTCCCAGTCGGTTTTGCTTGAGATTTCTTGATGTGGAATTCCAGACGCCCTGTACAAAAGCACTTTCAGTGCTGTAGCCGTGCATTTCGGCAGCACTCCAAACAAAGGCTGTGAAAACAAGGTGGGGAAGGACGTCGTCCTTGCTCACCACTGGTCCTTACCCACAGCTGTCCATGGCTGAGGAAAGGTGCGTCTGCACTACAGACCAGTTCTGGTCAAGTGATCACTTTCGGTGGTGTAGCTCTTTGTGCCAGCAGCGGTCAACAGAAAGCAGGCTGGGATGAAAAGAAGAGGCAAGACAAATATGTATATAATATAATATATTTTAATATAGAATATACAACATATAATATTTAAGATTTAGTATATACTATATAACATAAACAATAAATATAACATATAAAATATAAAATATATAATATATATTATATGATTTATATTATAATAATATATACTATATAATAACAGATATAAAATATAAAATGTATAATATATAATATATAATATTTACTATAAAGTAAACAATATAAAATGCATAATTTATAATATGTAATATGTAATATATAATGTAAAATATTTAAAATGAAGTATTATATAATGTATCAACATAGTAATATTAATAATAACATTTTTTTAAAAAAATAACAATAACAATTATATATATAGTAGTAACATGTGCATATATATATATTTATATTTATACATATTTATATATATATATATATTTATTTTTGTATGTATATATATATATTCATCTATACACATTATTATATATATATATTTATTTATTTACATGCCTATATAGTTATACAATCTTTGGCCAAGTCCGAAGCCAAACCTTGTATCCCCAGTTACAAAGGGACTGACACCATTTCCCGACCTGACACCACGGTCGTGTCGTTCTGACGAAGGTGGGCGGCATTCGCGGCATGACCGCGGTGCAGAGTCCTACGGGGACTGGCTCATCCATCTTGTTTCTCGTTGGTTTCAGCCGTAAATGGTGGATTTAACCAGCAAAAACATGGAAAGAAACCCCTGTACCCTCCGGTAATTTAACATAGCTATTAAAAATGGCCATTTATAGTGAGTTTTCCCCTTAAAAATTGTGATTTTCCATAGTTATGTTAGTTTACCGGAGGGAAACATTTACAAAGGTTTGGTGGTACACACACACACGTACTTATTCTCAAAATTGTTTTGGCATGACTTGTTGTTTTTACACATACCCTTTGGTAATTTAACATAACTATTGAAAATCACCATTTTCAATGGGTAAATCAACTATAAATGGCCATTTTCAATAGCTATGTTAGTTTGCCAGAGGGTAGTTATTTGTTGGTCACGTTTCGACACAGGTTTTGCTGGAACCCCAACAGCACCTCCAAGTCCTGGATCCTCCGTTGCGATTTCGACGGCGAAAAAAAATTGATGCAGCCGATAGAGGAGACCTCCATCAACGCGGAGGCCGATGTCCCAAATTCCCATTGGTTGGTTGATTTTCATAGAGGGGTTTCTTCAGAAAAGCCTGAAAAACAGGTAAATGATGATAGATGGGATGAACCAGTTCCCGGCCCAAACCTATTTTTACCAAACGGACATTATTGGAGGCCAAAAAATATCTGCAGACCGAAGATCTGGCGTATACCTTGGCGGCCTACAACAACATGTTGCCCAGTCAGGTGGGGGCCATGGGAAAATTCCTTGGGAAAACTCGAAAAAAAGGCCCCAAGAAAAAGGGAAATGTTAGGCCATATATATTTGATAGGGGATATATATTTGACCCATCCCTATATATTGGCCATATATATTGCCATATATATAGGGATGGGCCAAATATCTGTATATATAGGGGTTTTTGTGAAAAAGTCAGGGATGGGTCAAATATATGGCTTGGAGTCGGACACTTTTCATGTCATCCACTGATTCATCATCAACAATTCTCTAGATAGGGAGTAAATGGTCGTTTTTTTTTTAAACCATCTGGTTATTTATCATAGCTATGGAAAATCCATTGTAAATGGAGGTTTTACTGGGAAAATCATCTATAAACGGGCCATTTTCCATAGCTATGTTAAATAACCAGATGGTAATCATAGTTTCAAGCGGATTAGATAACTTATATAAATCAACTTAGGATGGATCCAGTTGAAACTAATCCACTTGAAACTATTCATAAACCATCCATTTACTCCCAATGCATTGATGGTTTAGATCCTTAAATTGTGATCAAAGGCTACGGGCCCGTAAAAACTCAGTGGTTTTCGAGCTGGTTTGGATTCTAGACAACTCCAATTTCACGTTTGGATTTATGCTAGAGAT
Organism: Cladocopium goreaui; assembly: GCA_947184155.2. Taxonomy (NCBI): domain Eukaryota; class Dinophyceae; order Suessiales; family Symbiodiniaceae; genus Cladocopium; species Cladocopium goreaui. The sequence goes on along the minus strand of CAMXCT020004301.1, from coordinate 511,183 downwards.
ATCGATTCCTATGGTTATCTATGAAATTATATAAACCAACTTATTACTATGTTTTATAAACCAACGGTTTATAAACCAACTTATCATATAGAATCTTAAAGTTACTATGCTTAAGTAGAGATACATGATACAACGCAAGTTATTTAAGGTCCTTTGAATTCCTTTGACCAAGATCTGTGTTTTTTTTTCCCAGGTCGGAAAGCACCAGTGCAATCTCATTGGCTTTGAGATCGTCGTTTACGGTGGAGGCCTCAAGAAGCTGCAATTGGATCAAGTTAAAGAGAAGCAACTCGTTGCGGAAACCGTCGGGTCTGATAGGGATTTTGTTCGGACTTCATCTGGCAATCAGAATTTCAGCATATACCTTGCCATGGAGAATTGTTGGTGGTAGGTTGAAAATGGCTTGAGCATACTGGGGGTTTAACTATTTAACCCTATGAAAAGTATACGGATTTGATCAGGAACAGGGATTTTCTCAGAATCTGGAGCTGGGATGAGATGGGATTAGCAACACATCTTGACTTTAAACCCTCTGGTAAACGTTAACGAAAAACTATGGAAAGATCCACCATGCTATTAATGGCTAAATCCACAATTTCGACTGGGCCATTTTCAAGTTTGCAAAGTGTTTGTATGTTTACCTTACCGGGTATAGCCCTCAGTTATACATGGAATATCCCCACTTATGGGATGAAATATGGGATCTATCTGGATGATAATCCAATCTGGTGGGTGGTTTGGAACATGTTTTATTTTCCATTTCATACATGTTAATGTTATAATTGATAGTTCATATCACTGGTTGGTGGTTTCAAACATTTGGATTATTTTCCATTTCGTATCTGGAATGTCATCCTTCCCATTGACTCATATTTTTCAAAATGGTTAAAACCACCAACCAGCAATTACCCTCTGGTAAACTAACGGTTTACTATGGAAAATCACCATTTTTAATGGGGAAATCCACTATTTCTACGGCCATTTTCAATAGCTATTTTGACATAACCAGAGGGTAGTAAGTGGGATTTTGAATGATCCCTTCGGTCCATCCAATGTCTTGGACTGCACTGAACCACGAACCACGTCCTTCGAAGCAGGTCTCTTGGGTTTACAACCCCATATGCGCTAGTTCGATATATCTGCCATTTAAGAACCCAAGAGTTCAATAAAATTCATGAACCAAACCAACTTAATCCCACTACAAAAATCTATAAATTCCACGAAATTACCCATTTTTGCCGGTCAAAAGTCGTGGCTATCGACCTCGGACGCCGTCCAAGGCACGCCTATTGGGCCGGCGCGGGCATCGCCTGCCGCGTCAACGGCCACGACTACTTCGTCATCGAAGTGGGTGGCGTCGGGGGAACTGGTCAGGCCTTAACGGCCGTGCGATGCTTTGAAAATTCGCCCTTCCCGGAGGTGCGGCGCGGTGGGAAGATGCTGGATATGATCATCACTGACACGGAGGGAATCCAAACATCATGTGTTTTTTTTGGCCAACAATATAGTTACACAATGTTATATTGGTAGGATTGAATGGCAATATATTGGTGAGATAGTGGGATATAGCAGATATAGCTGTCGATGGCAGGTCATTCCCGTCATCTAGGTGATGTCGCGATTGCGAGCGAACCTGGAATGAATCATGAGAATCGGAGGGAATTCCAAAGCCGAACATATCAGGTTGGTGAAGTATGATTTACCCATGGGAATCCAAACATATCAAACATCATGGGAAATATCCAAACATCATGGGAATTTATAAATCCATGGCGGGTGTAAAAATCCATGTTCATCAATCCAATTTATCTGTTTATTGTTTCATCAGGTCACCCTCATGTTCATGTGTTCATTATAAATCCATCATGTAGCCTTGACGGAAGATGTTGAAAATGGTCCGTTTAGATCCATTTATGGATGACGTACCGACCATGAGGATTTTCCGATGTTTAATTGGCCATTGAAAATGGCCCATTGAAGTAATTATAGTTGATTTACCTATTAATAGCATGATGATTTTCCATAGCTATGTTAAATTACTGGAGGGTAACCACTTTGAAGAAAACAATGGATTGTAATAGCTTTTCAAATCCATTGTTATCACTTATCAGAGGTTACCACTACTATGAAAAAATCCATTACTTGTGGCTCCCACTACTATTGAACACAATGGATGGTCATGTCCTGAAAGAGCTGAAATCTTGTCGCGACAGAAAGCGTGACATTTCACTTGGATCTAATGGGGAAAACATGTGTGAACCATTGGGATTCGACCGAACATAGGGATTTAACAATCAACAATGGGGATTTAAAGGGATTTAACTATCAACAATGGGGATTTATAGGGATTTAACTATCAACAATAGGGATTTATAGGGATTTAACTATCAACAATAGGGATTTATAGGGATTTAACTATCAACAATGGGGATTTATAGGGATTTAACTATCAACAATGGGGATTTATAGGGATTTAACTATCAACAATGGGGATTTATAGGGATTTAACTATCAACAATAGGGATTTATAGGGATTTAACTATCAACAATAGGGATTTATAGGGATTTAACTATCAACAATGGGGATTTATAGGGATTTAACTATCAACAATGGGGATTTATAGGGATTTAACTATCAACAATAGGGATTTATAGGGATTTAACTATCAACAATAGGGATTTATAGGGATTTAACTATCAACAATAGGGATTTATAGGGGTTTAACTATCAACAATAGGGATTTATAGACCAACAATAGGGATTTATAGGGATTAACTATCAACAATAGGGATTTATAGGGATTTAACAATCAACAATAGGGATTTATAGGGATTTAACTATCAACAATAGGGATTTATAGGGATTTAACTATCAACAATAGGGATTTATAGGGATTTAACAATCAACAATAGGGATTTACAAATGATTTATACCAAGGAAGAATGGATATGGGATGATACAAGTGTGCCTGAAAATGGTTTTTGTAATCCAAATATATCAAATATGGCCATTCATAAGGAGCAAATGATAATCAAGCGGAGGATGGAATGGAGCGCTCTATTTTCAGACGAACTCATATCAAACCGAAGCAAAGTTTGATATGAACCAACAAATGGGTTTTAAACAAGAAACATTGAAGTCAAACGAACAAGAACATGAGATATGCAAGAACAAACATCAGAGTTTCAAGCGAGAAACATGGTGATAAAACCAAAAGGAGCGCGTGCACCGTAAGGGGCGGGGTATTTCTTAGAGTTTCATTCTGGGCCGCTGAGAGGAGCCAAACACCATCTACTTCGGTGGCTACGATTGCAACAGCTGCCCATCGAATCACACCGCCTGGATTTGGAAGTGCACTCCTGCCTAGGAGGGGATGGATCACACATATCAAACTGGATACATGATAACGACCTCACTGCGACGTCACTGGAATCATTGTTAATAATGAATTACTATAATTTAGCCGGGGGGCCTCAAGAGGGGTGGAGGTCATTTTACCTCTTCATTTTGGCAGTTTTTCCCCATTAAAAAACCTGGGTGTTGGGAGCCCTGAAAATCAGATGGTTTCTTACTTCCTCTGGTATCTCTGGTATCTTGCGAACCGTACGGGTCGAAATGATCAATTATCGTTTCATATAAAGAATGATAAGCAAGGTCGGGTCCATTTGAATATATAATAAATATCACAATTTTCACCCGTACCCGTTTCACCAACGAATCCTTTGGATGTCTTCATCGAAGCGAGAAGACATACGCTGCCGCCTTGTAAAAAACAGCTTTGAGCTGGAGAGTCCGCTGGGCAGTCGAAGCAGATGGGGTTGACATATCATGGTTAGGATAATATATGGGGATGCCCATAAGTAATAGGGATTTATATGGATTTACCCTTCGGGAATCAACGTGACAAGGGAAACTCCCCCATGTTGCCATGTTTGATTCCCGGAAATTCATCGAATCAAGAGTTACACTTGACAGATGGACACTACGGACTAGATTTTTGGTGTGGTGTTTGAAAAACACCAGGGTACCGGGGGTGAAACACCCCCCAGATCTTGGGGATAGGCTAAGTTGGGATAAGTTCGGAAGGTCATTCCTTCCTCATCCTGCCCGAAAAAGTTTAAGGGACATTTAGTTGCTGTTAAAAGGCCCAATGAAAGTTGGAGTGTCTCTATCCCATTGCAGTGATGACATTTGTCCAACGGCTCCATGGGTCCAGATTCGTGACCGGTCCAGAGTTGGAGGATCACCTCACAGTCCGCTTGGTAACTGGCTACAGGATGGGGCCCTAAATTATCATAAATTTGTTTGTAACCCCATCTAAATATAGTTATATAAGTTATAAGTATCATACACTATTGTTATTATAGTTATAAACCATTACAAACCAACTTAGCTAACGAACTGGGGTCCCACCCTGTAGTAAACCTGGACTAACCCACTGGTTGTTCGGGGGAAAAAGGCGATCACCAGTCTTTTCTGACCAAAATCTACGATTCGTGGGATGATTTTCCACCCGGACAAAATCAGATTGCTGGTGAGTTGCACCCCATTCCATTCCATTCCATTCCATTCCATTCCATTCCATTTATTTATTTATTTACTTATTTATTTAGTATATGTAGTGGATGTTCCAATATTTTCCCATGTTTTTCCCATGATTTTGCCACCTTTGAGGACACCGGGTCCCAAAATTCTGTGCGAAAGCTCGACCGGATCCGAGGCAAGAGTCCGCGGTTGAGGACTGCAGCCGAGTAGCGGCACTTGGAAGCCTCCAGGTGGGAATTCTGAGACGGTCATCTCTTTAGAGATTTACTCTTTGGTCATAACACAGCGATGGAAGATAGCCATTTATATATGGCAGTGTGTCGAAACCTTGTACCCCTGGTGAACATCAAAATAGCTGGTAAATGGATGTTCATCCCACTACAAATGTATCTATAGGTATTGACCCATACCCATATATATATATATATATTTGGTTGGTGGTTTGGAACATGTTTTATTTTCCATTTCATATCTGGGATAACCCTTCCCATTGACGAACTCCATCATTTTTCAAGATGGTAGGTATACCACCAACCAATATAGTGATTTAAGAACTGGTGATTCTCCACTCTGATAATTACTATTTAAGATCACCATAGAGTTGACTTACATTAAAAAAAATGGTGATTCTCCATAGCGAACTGTTAGTTTACCAGAGGCTCACATGATTTAACCATCCAACATGATGGTTAAAAATGGCTTAATCAAGGAAAGATGGGGTGCTAAGCATTTAAAAGGTTGGTGGTAACCCAACTGGTGATGCCGTAAATTGGGATATATGAACCGGCTCAAAACAAAAAATCTCTCTCTCTATATATATATATATATTATATAATATATCTAAGATTGCCCGTGGTAAGGAATTACATAGGGTTATAGCCAAGTGTAACAGGGATAGGCGCACTTAAAAATACATCGAGGATTGATTTTGCCCGGTTGTCGCGTCATCAAGATGAAGCACCTGGAAAGTGCTGGGAAATCCGCTGGGATTATTTCAACCAAGTCATTGGGGAGGCCCTAACCTGTTGATTTTTGTCCAACCTAAAATTCCATGATGACCCAAAACCCTCTGGTAAACAGACAGTTTGCGAACTTGAAAATGGTGATTTATAGTGGATTTACCGATTTACCCATTAAAAATGGTGATTTTCCATTACCAGAGGGTAGTTTCTCCAACTTTGATCCATTCTCAAGTCACTGGGTACCCTACCCCCCTCAATCCATTTTTGAAAAATCCATTCGCCACGGCGAGGCCTTGGGTAACAGCCTCGAGAGTGCCTTGCTGGAACAGTCCAGCGACAGTGCCCAGCTGAAACGCGTGGCCGCGCAGCTGTCTCCGGACGTGTCGCAGGATGCCCCGGGGGGGGGTGGCGGCGAAGGTGGAAACTTAGGTACCGGTGGGGATGCCGCGGGAATATGCAGATGAGGCGACAGCAAAGGCGTTGTCTGAAATGGGGAAGTTCCAAAAATGGCAATTTTGATGGGGAGAATGATGAAACAGCTTCGAATTTAGGGGTAGACTGTAGACTTATTTTCAGACAAACCCAAATGGGGCTATATTGACCAAACATGGGAATGGGAATATTTACGAACAATCAGGGGGAAGACGGGAGGAGATACTGAAACAGGTTAAACCAGACATTATGGCGAGTTGATGATGGTTTCACCATGAAAATAAAATTATTGATGTATATGTTCCGCGAACAATAGGAACGGGGATATGAATGGATAATGATATATCTACAACTAAACGACGTGGATATACATGGATAAACCAACTGGTAATTAAATACTACTGTCGGTCAGGGGATTAGCTTCTTATCCTGGTTGGTGGTTTGGAACAATGGAATTTTATGACTTACCATATATTGGGGATGTCATAATCCCAACTGACGAACTCAGATTTTTCAGAGGGGTAGGGCTCAACCACCAACCAGTTATGTTATATATATAATGCCATCAAATAACCATATTCATAATCACTATTATTGGTATTATAACCACTATTATAACCAACCAGTATCATATTCACAATGGCAATTTGATCTCCAGCTCTTTCTTTGCTGTGGATAACCAACCACCATGGGAAAAGATTCCCAGTTCGCTGTGGGGATGATGAGTGGCTGATGAGTGGCTTAAACTTAAGTACTTCAACAATGTTAAATACCATATGCAAAAACAAGTGTATTAAACCTATGTTAAATGCAATTAAACCTATTCAATAATGGTATAACATGTGATGTTAGGCTATGTTAGGCTATGTTAAACCATGAAAAAGTACTTGGAATCACCATGTAACATCATGTAACTACCAACCTGTTGCATGATTTCGACGCCTGTTCCTTGTCCTTGAGAATTTGGGCTGCTCAAAGGTTGTGTTCCTGCCATTTGTTGTCGCCCTCAATGATGAAACACCATCAAATCTACTTCTATGAGTTTCAGTTCCTCAAGGGATTGGACCCCAAGTAACGACATATTCCTCCAAGAATTTATTCCAATTGGGGTCCAATGCAAAAGTTGCAGCAAAACGAAAAATCCAGTTTTATCCACGAATCAAACATTGTTTGCTAGGATGTTCGAGACGATACATCATCAATTCCAGTTGTTTCCATTTTTGGCATTTCTAATTTCTTGTTGCTCATGAAACGGGTTTCCAACTGTTCCACCTGTTACAAGCGTTCCATCTATTTTGTGGTTGCCATAGACATGGCTTCGTCTCATAATTGGGCACCGCAAAATCCAACGGTGAATCATCATTTTCGGGAGATCTCCCATCAGGCCAAACAGGTCCAAAAAATCGCTTGCTCGAAAATATCCCGCATCATATCCCAACTGGTTGGTGGCTTGGAACAATGGAATTTTATGACTTTCCATAGATTGGAAATGTCATCATCCCAACTGACGAACTCAGATTTTTCAGAGGGGTAGGTCAACCACCAACCAGCCAATTATTAGGTGTTTTTCTTGTTTTTATAGCCATTTCTTGCCAGTTTTTCCGCATCTTTTTCCACGGCTTAGCTGTGGCACGGCTCTCTCGTTTTCTGTGTGGCGCCAGGCAGCCACGGTGCCTTTGAAGGTGCTGAGCGTGTCTGCTGAACTGCGAGTGGAACTGGCGATCGAGGCGCGCTCTGAATGGGGGACTTTACTTGCGTTTGGTGTGGCAACAAATGATGGTTTAGCTACGGTTTATGGTGGATACAACTTGGTTTCACTATGGTTTCGCTATGCTTTCACTATGGTTTCACTAAGGTTTCACCATCGTTTCACTAAGTTGACGCACATCACTTGGTGAATTAACTATGTAACTATGGTGGATGTGTAACTATACAACTATGGTGGTTTATAAATGAAATTCTAAGTTGGTGAACAGAACTCTGGGTAAATTCTAAGTTGGCAACCTAGATTTGATGGGAATCGGATTCGGAGAATTCTCCCCTACGAAGAAGCCGAACTGTTCAGCTTAGTGAAGTATTTTCTAATTTATAACTATGGTAAGTGATTATGATAATAACTATGGTCTAATAGTTATAGTATGTTATAGTTATATTACTTATGAATTATTATTACAACAACTCTAATAACTATGGTTTATTCAAGATGGATCTATATAGTATTCATGGGGTTTAATAAACCAACTTGTAACTGGGGGGGGGCACCACCTTGTAGCCAGGGGGATCATAATCAACATATGGGTGGTGTCTTAAAGTGGGGGATCCCCAAGTCACTCTGGGTTTCAATGCTAAAAATGATCTGATGACTTGGATGATTTAGGGTACCATTTTGGGAAACCTCCATATAACTGGGGTATACGGTATAAATACACTGGGTTATATATTACTGGGGTATAACTGGGGTATATCATTACTGATTCACCGAAAAAAATTGGGTATATGACTCAGTATGATATACCCCAGTAATATATTAATTATATATACCCCATAACTGATTCACTGGGCATAACTGGATTCGTGTGGTTACCACGGATCCTATCGTGGATGCGCATCCAAGTAATGATTTCAAGCCGTGGCTGGAGGCACCATGTCTCATCACATAAACGTCACTTAACGACTGGTTCAGAAAAATGGGGGACCCCTCTACAGGGTGGGGCCCCATAGTTAGCTAAGTTGGTTTATAACTATAATAACAATAGTGTATGATACTTATAACTATATTCAGATGGGGTTATAAACAAATTTATAAGTGGGGGGGCCCCATCCTGTAGTTATCAACCAGCGGGAATTTGTGACATCCATGATCATCCATGAGTTCAAGAGCCCAGACAGACTATGACCCAATTATCCCAGCTACGAAGTAGGCAATAACCACATTATAACCCAGATATACATGGGATATACCCTACTTGCTCTATTAAACTATATATATAATAATATAATATAATATATTATATTATACTATATTATATTATATTAAATAAAATATAATATAATATAACAAAACATAATATAATATAATATAATATAGTATAATATAATATAATATGATATAATATAATATATAATAAATATATATATATAATAGAGATATACACATACACTCTTAAACTATTTCTTAGCTGAGATGAAGCCCCAAGCCGGCATGGTTACAGCGCAACGGTGAATCTTCGACCAGGCTCCCTGGTTGCCTTTGGAACTGGTGCTCTTCCGCGATGGGCAGGAGGTGCAGAATGGAATATTAATGGTACATTAACCGTCAATCTTTGAAAATATACGGGGAATATAAGTATAGACTACCACCCAACAAATTGGGGCTGCTGGCAAACTAACGTAGCTATGAAAATTTATCTTTTCTAAAAAATAGAACATCACCATTTTGAATAGGTAAATTAACTATAAATGGGATATTTTCAATATGTTACAGTAAATTACCAGAGGGTGGTGCTTAAACACGTCATGTTTGTTGGTTGAGTGATTTATGTCATCAAGATCTTAGAAAAGTGTTGCTTGCACCCCTGCAACTGTTACAACCTCCCTAGTCCCATTCCCCTAATATTCCCAGCCCCATTCCATGGTCCCAAATATGTGGTTTTAATTGATTCTATCCTATTTTATGCCCTGCTAAACCATGTTTCTGGGTAAATTATAACGACCTCACTGCGACCTCACTGGAATCATGCTTAGTAAGGGGAAATCATCCCCAAATGGCCTTAATTCAGGTTAGTGAATTATTATAATTTACCCAAATTAATTAGGGCACCCGGGATGATTTTACCTAGATCCTCCTGGAGGAGAAAGCCTGGGCCAGCGCGCACTTCGCAGGGCAGCGGCTGGTCATGCTGCTACCAAGCCTGCCCAAGGTGATGGATGCCTGTGGGTCTATGGGACCCCGCTCCACGCTCCACTGATCAGTATCCGCTCCATTTGGAGCTTTCCAGTTTCCAATTTTCCAAAGGTTTCCAAAAAGGCCATGGGGGTAGCCCAATACCTGGGATGGTTCAAAAAAACATATGGAATTTGGATTCAATGCCTGGTTGGTGGTTTGGAACATGGCTTTTATTGTTCGGAATGTCATCATCCCAACTGACTTTCATATTTATCAAAGGGGTTGAAACCACCAGCCAATTCTAGATGGTCGGAATTGGCTTAGCCACCCGGAATCTTTGTAGGAACCAAGGGAGAGCCTTTGCCATCCCTTTTTTTGGATGGGTTTATGGTCATAATTTACTCAGAATTTCATATGATTTCCAGCTCTTGGACCTATTTTGGGGCTGTAAATCCCATTGGTTGGGAGGGGTTACCTGACTGGGCCTTAAGCTTCGATTTCATCAGAATCAGAGAGAGGTTCTACTGGGTCCGAGATATCATAGGTTTGCAAACAAGACATGACCCACATATAACTGGCGATATTCCACATACATTTCTTGTACCTCAGTTATATGGGAATACAATGGGAACAGAATGGAATGTATGAATGGGATATGTAGCCAACAATATTGCTTGGGGGTGCAGCTGGGGTTATTGATGGGTATACTATGGTAATAACCTCCACAAGATGGAATATGCTGAATATGGGCCCCCTACAACTTGGGGTTTATAAGCCACTTATTTGTGGAACTGAACCCCCAAGTGTCACCTTCATAAGCCAGAGATTGTAGCTGCGAGCGAAGGAGCTATGACTACCCGGGTGTTCAGCCATCATTCCCGATTTTGGTGGGTAAATAGTCATGTTTGCGGGGAATTTAATCATATACCCTCTGGTGTAACATACAAAAAACTATGGACAATCACCATCTTTAGTGGGCAAATCAACTATTTCTATGGCCATTTTCAATAGCACACTGTTAAATTACCAGAGGGTAAAGTCCACATAGTTGTGCTGCTTCCAACTCGTCTTGATGTGTGGCTTTAATGGTGAAACATAATCAGGAACTTTTGTTTTTTTCCCCCTAAATTTTCAGATTCACCCATCTCATTAGAATCATTGCCAGATGGACTCCTCCAAAATCTCCAAATGAAATTGTATCCCAGTTGGACACCCAGTTGTATACTGGGGTATATCCCAATTTATAGCCCAGCTACACACTACATAAATAAACATAAGCCATTATTGGGATATATTGGGATGTTCAAGAGGGATATTCCATGTATTTCAGGATGTATTTAATATGTCATTCCCAACTGGAATTCCTCCTTGCCAGGGCCAGTACCAGCTGAAACTCTCATACTGGTCCCCCGCGGGCACGGGTGCAGCGGGTGCAGCTCAACGGCACTGCGCGGCACTGCTGGGCACTGTCGCCTTGCTGGCGGCGAAGGGCAGGGATACCTCCAACTATCGCCAGGAGAGTTCCTTGCTGGATGATTTTCAGGGAAACTCCAAACATCAGATGGATATTAATAGATGGTTAATAATGGTTAATACTGGTTAATGATGGTTAATAATGGTTAATGATGGTTATCAATGGGAATTTCAGGATCCTAAGGTGTCCTTTTCCCATTGGTTGGTTGATGAACATAGAGAGGTTTGAAGAAACCCCTTTAACAACAGGTAACTGATGATAGATGCTTTTTTTAAGCTCCCGGCCCCTCTATTTTTACCATTTTAGGACATTGATGATGGATATTTTATCATGGGATACCCCGCATGATTTAGGAAACTCTCCGGCGTCCTCAAACATGTCAAGCAGGGGAAATCCCCGTGGCCTAAATGTGGAAGTTTCTATTTCCATGTTTGATTACCAGAGGCTAAGTAGGTTGTAAGCCACTTATCAAACTCCGGTAAATGGCAACTGGATTATATTATGGTATACATATATAGTCATCCTGAAGTAGATAGAATATCGGAAATTTTCAAAAAGGATTTTTTTTTAAAAAAAAAATAGTTGGAATATTTTCAAAACCCTCAGTTTTTACACGTTTTTCGTCTTTGTTAAGTCATTTTTAGCCAGTTTTGGACACGGGTCTGGGGAAATTTTGAAAAATACAAAAATCAAACAACACCGAACAAATAGATAGAATATTGTTTCAAACCAGGTAGATAGAATATTTTGAGGGAATTGTGAACACCACGCGCAGACCCCACAGCAGCTTGAGACTGTTTTTCCACAGGATATGCATTCTGTCATTGATCCTTACCGGCTCTTGCTAAGCATTTTTTGCACACTTCCATACACTGCATCTCTGATGCTTTTCCCACACAGTTCTTGTTGAAGTGCACCTGGCAAGGGCATTGCGGTGTCAAAATACAACCCTGCAGAAAAATGTAAATTAATTTGCCAAACAACAGGTTTTGTATCAAATTCTGATTCAAAAGCTTTCAAAAATGAACTTTTTCATCTAGATTGAGATCCTGGTCCCCTGCGTCAAAAAAAATACCTACATTTATTTGTTCAAATTTGCTATTCAAGAACTTTCAAAAATGATCTTTTTCACCCGACTTGAACAGATGATTACTTTGACCCAGATCATGCTTCATGTTTGTTGCAACTATCCTTCTATATGTTTTCCTCCATCTGGCCTTGTGTCCTGGCCCTTGCAAAACATAGATTTCCTTCACTTTTGGCGTTGAAGAACATTCACACGGAATAGAAGGCTTCTCATCTTTCTTCACGTTCATGGGCTTGTATGGCGATGCTACCCACCCCACAATGGCCAAGATATCCCTGGCCAAGCACACCACCAGGTACGCCATCACTAAGGGAAACGCAATATCCAAACTATCGGTCATCTCAACCACTACTATAGACAGATGCTGCAAGGGCCAAACGCTTCTTTCGCAACACTATCTAAAACGATACAACAGGCAACGGAAAGTAGGACACCCAACACCTTTGTGGAAAAGAATAGATAGAATATCTACAATCCAACAAACTCCCAATGCATTCGCTCAAAACCTGGACACAAAGTGCATAGGCTATACTAATATGCAACCAATTTATTGGATTTTATCCCTGGTGAGGTGATCGCAAAGGGTTCCAAAAAACAGGCCCGCCCTATTGACAACACCATCTCATCATTGGGGCTACACCACTGGATGGAACCAAAGATGGAATATCAGCAATTACCCTCTACATTGTCCAACCCGTTGTTTGATCACTTGAATGTTGTCACATTCTCAGCAAGATTCTGCAGCTGATGGAGTAAATCCAACACCTCAGTACTCCTTTTCCATCCCCCCAAGTGTCCTTAGCCAAACTGTCCAGTGGCTTGGCGATCTCTTGTTCAAGAGACAATGGGCCCAGGGAAACAACAACTACGGAGTTGAAAACTGGTTTGAATAACAGGTTTTGAACATGTACCATAATTCCTTCTCCCGGTTACTAAACCCACCCCAAATACTAGAAACCAGGGTCCATCTCCAATTTCAGAAAATTTCACATTGGCCAATTTGACTTTTAATTGATCCCCTTTTAAAAACAATTTGAAAATAAAGCTACCATTTGTGGGTTCCCCCCCCTAATACTAAAAACCAGTCAACCCAGGGGTATTTATTATTAGGGTCCGTCCTTTTTTTTTAAAGTTTTTTTTATATTAGGGCTTTTAATTTCATATTAGGGGAAGCTTTGAAATCCAATTTTTGGCAATATTTTAATTGCGCTATATAAAGAAATTGAATTGATTTTGAGATCGGAAAAAATAATTTTTATTATTAAGGGTTTTAAATTAATATTAGCGGGAAGCTTTGAAATCCAATTTTTGGCAATATTTTAATTGCGCTATATAAAGAAATTGAATTGATTTTGAGATCGGAAAAAATAATTTTTATTATTAAGGGTTTTAAATTAATATTAGCGGGAAGCTTCGAAATCCAATTTTTTGCAATTTTTTAATTGCGCTATATAAAGAAATTGAATTGATTTTGAGATCGTTTTTTTTTTAAATTATTAAGGGTTTTTATCTAATATTAAGGGGAGGCTTCGAAATCCAAATTTTGGCAATTTTTTAATTGCGCTATATAAAGAAATTGACTTGATTTTGAGATCGTTTTTTTAAATTATTAAGGGTTTTAATTTTATATTAGGGGGAAGCTTCGAAATCCAATTTTTGGCATTTTTTTAATTGCGTTATATAAAGAAATTGAATTGATTTTGAAATCGGAAAAAATAGTTTTTATTATTAAGGGTTTTAATTTAATACTAGGGGGAAGCTTTGAAATCCAATTTTTGGCAATTTTTTAATTGCGTTATATAAAGAAATTGAATTGATTTTGAGATCGGAAAAAATAATTTTTATTATTAATGATTTTAATTTAATATTAGGGGGAAGCTTCGAAATCCAATTTTTTGCATTTTTTTAATTGCGTTATGTAAAGAAATTGAATTGATTTTGAGATCGTTTTTTTTTAAAAATTATTTAAGGGTTTTAATCTAATATTAAGGGGAGGCTTCGAAATCCAAATTTTGGCAATTTTTTAATTGCGCTATATAAAGAAATTGAATTTATTTTGAGATCGTTTTTTTTTTAATTTTTAAGGGTTTTAATTTAATACTAGGGGGAAGCTTCGAAATCCAATTTTTGGCATTTTTTTAATTGCGCTATATAAAGAAATTGAATTGATTTTGAGATCGGAAAAAATAATTTTTATTATTAAGGGTTTTAAATTAATATTAGCGGGAAGCTTTGAAATCCAATTTTTGGCAATATTTTAATTGCGCTATATAAAGAAATTGAATTGATTTTGAGATCGGAAAAAATAGTTTTTATTATTAAGGGTTTTAATTTAATACTAGGGGGAAGCTTTGAAATCCAATTTTTGGCAATTTTTTAATTGCGTTATATAAAGAAATTGAATTGATTTTGAGATCGGAAAAAATAATTTTTATTATTAAGGGTTTTAAATTAATATTTTGGGGAAGCTTTGAAATCCAATTTGCGGCAATTTTTTAATTGCCTTAAATAAAGAAATTTAATCGATTTTAAGATCGGAAAAAATAGTTTTTATTATTAAGGGTTTAATTTTATTAAAAGGGTTCCCTAATAATAAATACCACCCTAATAATAAAAATTACCTACCGTGTTGATTGATGGGGGGGAGGGGGGGTTTAGTATTAGGGAGAAGAAATTATTCTATCTACTCCGGGAACCAAGGGTACAATGGTTTCAAAGGAACCCAAATGAAATGCTCTGTGCATGTTCCATTTCCTGGTTACACGAACTTACCAAACTATATTCCTGGGAAGGGCCACACACAGCGCCAACAAATTACTAAACATATGGATTCTGCAAATAATACAGAATTTGCAAGGCACCCTGCGGACAACCAACATAAAGCCTGTGGATACATTGATTCCTTGATCAAACCAAAAGATAGAACATAACTTTTCTCATCAGAAGGTGCCTTGCCTGAGCTTGCTACATGTTTCATGGGACGAGAAGTGGAGACACAGCTATTCATCCACTACGTGTGGTCGGCCCCCAGCCATTGCGAATTCTAATCTGAATTGATTCCGCTTGCTGACCACCAAAAGCAAGGCTTGAAAACATGTGAGAAGTCGTGCGGGCTTGGATGTGTATTTCACCTTCCTGCAGCAGAGAGAGGATTGGATGAGATGACGTTTTTTTCCATGAAATATCAATTGAGGCTTGGTTAGTACCCATATTCTATCTTCTCTGTGCCACAGGGAGGCTGCTTGAATTGGCCAGCATGCAGAGAAACACATATTTTGGCCTTTTCCGAGCCAACATACATGCAATTTCATGTTTCCCCATGGGGGTTTCAGCGGATTTGGCTGCACCTGACAGCTACAACCCCAAACAGCAGTTTTTGATACCGAAATAAAATGTTAATGAACAACAAACATTACATGATATAGTTTGCTGCAGCGCAATGCGCCTAGTGGTTTCAGCACTGTTGTAGGAAACAATCATATTTTTGATTAGCGGAAGTGGTGTGAGCCATCAACCTAATCATTGTCGCCAGGTGCATGGCATGAACTGCTTGCATATGATGCCTTGGGGCCAGCGGCTCCCAAAGCGGAGACCAGCTCTGGATGAACTTCTTGAAATTCACCCTCATTGTCAGAATCCATGGTCACATCACCCTCACCCTCCAGTATTTCGGGATCAACGGAAGCTTCCTCCAGCCCGGTTCCTGCACAAGCCGCAACAACTGGCGGCAAGTCATCCTCTGCTGGTGGCGCCTGGCGCTGCAGATCAAACAGGGACCCCTTGAAAGAAATATTCTATCTACCTGTTTGCAGCAGGCCACAAAGCCCTGTTGGTATTACAAAGGGGGTTCTCTCTAAATGTAACTCATCCCGTAGCTTTGATATTGGTTTCATATCATTCTGGGACCCTTACCTATGTCAAGAGGAATTACCCGTATTGATGGTTTAATCTTCTTGTGGTTATATATGGTGGTGGTGGTGGTGGTGGTGGTTATGGTTATAGTTATGGTGATATGGTGGTTATGGTTATGGTGATGTGATGGTTATGGGTATGATTGTGATTATCACTATGGTGTTGGTACTGTACAATCCATGTTGGCAAATACCTGTTTAAAAAGGAAGCAATGGTTAATAAGGGGAACAAGGTTGACTTGCTTGCGATATATGATTGGATTACCCCAAAATAAGAACAATCTGGTCGGTTCAAGGCCCCTTGAAGAAATATTCTATCTACCTGTTTACAGCAGGCCACAAAGCCCTGTTGGTATTACAAAGGGGGTTCTCTCTAAATGTAACTCATCCCGTAGCTTTGATATTGGTTTCATATCATTCTGGGACCCTTACCTAGGTCAAGAGGAATTACCAGTATTGATGGTATAATCTTCTTGTGGTTATATGGGTGGTGGTGGTGGTGGTGGTGGTGGTTATGGCTATAGTTATGGTGATATGGTGGTTGTGGTTATCGTGATGTGATGGTTATGGGTATGATTGTGATTATCACTATGGTGTTGGTACTGTACAATCCATGTTGGCAAATACCTGTTTAAAAAGGAAGCAATGGTTAATAAGGGGAACAAGGTTGACTTGCTTGCGATATATGATTGGATTACCCCAAAATAAGAACAATCTGGTCGGTTCAAGACCCCTTGAAGAAATATTCTATCTACCTGTTTACAGCAGGCCACAAAGCCCTGTTGGTATTACAAAGGGGGCTCTCTCTCTAAATGTAAATCATCCCGTAGCTTTGATATTGGTTTCATATCATTCTGGGACCCTTACCTATGTCAAGAGGAATTACCAGTATTGATGGTATAATCTTCTTGTGGTTATATGGGTGGTGGTGGTGGTGGTGGTGGTGGTTATGGTTATAGTTATGGTGATATGGTGGTTATGGTTATGGTGATGTGATGGTTATGGGTATGATTGTGATTATCACTATGGTGTTGGTACTGTACAATCCATGTTGGCAAATACCTGTTTAAAAAGGAAGCAATGGTTAATAAGGGGAACAAGGTTGACTTGCTTGCGATATATGATTGGATTACCCCAAAATAAGAACAATCTGGTCGGTTCAAGACCCCTTGAAGAAATATTCTATCTACCTGTTTACAGCAGGCCACAAAGCCCTGTTGGTATTACAAAGGGGGCTCTCTCTCTAAATGTAAATCATCCCGTAGCTTTGATATTGGTTTCATATCATTCTGGGACCCTTACCTATGTCAAGAGGAATTACCAGTATTGATGGTATAACCTTCTTGTGGTTATATGTGGTGGTGGTGGTGGTGGTGGTGGTGGTGGTGGTTGCGGCGGCGGCGGCAAGAGCGGCGAGCATGGCCACTAGTGATTGTGGTGGAGCAGAAAATCTTTGTAAAACCAAATGCTATTTGTTTGGACCACCGTACAAACCATGTTGTCAGATACTTGTTTCAACGAAAGCAATGACAGCACATAGCTGGAATTTAACTGAATTGTTAGTGGTATATGATGGTATATGATTGGATTTTGCCACAAAGTACATTCTGGTCAATTCAAAAAACACCTTGAAAGAAATATTCTATCTACTGGTCTCAAGCAGGGCCAAAAGCCCTGTTAGAAAGAAACGGGCGACCCCCTAGGTAGCATTCCCGTTCCTTGCCTCAGTGACCTCAAACTGGCGAACCATCAAATGATAAAAGGGGCCATCCCCAAAGCGAAGCGACAAGTGTGCCGGGTCGATG
Organism: Cladocopium goreaui; assembly: GCA_947184155.2. Taxonomy (NCBI): domain Eukaryota; class Dinophyceae; order Suessiales; family Symbiodiniaceae; genus Cladocopium; species Cladocopium goreaui. Next base: position 493,080 of record CAMXCT020004301.1, on the reverse strand, counting down.
TGCATTTTCAACTCCGCCACAAGACATTCCTTCAGAGAAGTAGCCCCCACTGCAGATGGGCGAGGGACATGGACCTTGTTCTTCAAGTCAAACACAACCTTCCTGTATGGGGAATCCAAAAATGATTTGTATGCCTTGGCTGCAGCAGGGGTGAGCGCCCTGCCCATCTTCGCTCTTTTGGCAATGGCCCCATCCCATTTTTTTCTCAATGCCATCCAACCAGCCATGGAAAGGTCTAGAGGTGTGTTCCAATACCTGGGTAATTGCAAAGGTGTGGCACTCTCAGTCTTCACATACCAGCAATGGACCAATTCACCCTTGAGAGGCACTGATGCTTTTTCCCATGCGAGGCGGTAGGCACCTCAGCTTTCAAAACTAGAAGTAGGAAGTGAGCATCCATCATGCAAACGCACTGTATATTCTATCTACAAGTCTCAGGCTTGTAAATCGAGGCTCCATATGTCCAAAACAGTTTGGAAAACTAAAGTGTTGGATGGGTACCCAAGGTAGATGATCTTATCTTGATGCATTAAAAAATTGCATACATGGACAAGATATCTTTGGCACCGGGCAGGGTATAGAGAACCAGTGGGGACCAAGAATGCTTGTCAGAAACCACACCAAATCAAAATAAGTGTTGTGTTGGTTGTTGCCGGGTGCTGGCAGAGAGCGGCGGCGAGAGATTTGCGTTGAGATGGGATTCCAAAAGGCCTAGAATTTTCTCAAGCTTTCAATAGTTTGGTCAATTGCAACAAGCAATATTCAATATTATTCTATCTACTGGTGCCAAGCTAGGTAACTCAGAAACTCATGTGGATTCAAACATGGAGATTGGGACCAAGCCACTGGAATCCAAGGGCGGAATCTCATGCAGATTGACAAGATCTCGGTAGCCTCCTCGAACTTTCCTCATGTGCTTCTCGAAGGCGTCAAGATCTCCTCCAAAGTGCCACTCTGCGGCGGTTTCGGGGCTAAGATAGCCTCGGCTAACCCAGGCCCATGTAATGATCTTGCCACCTTTGTAGGTCGATATCTGGGATAATGCCCATGCATCAGCTTGCAAAGAAGTCTTCAAAGGGCAAGTCAGACTTGGCTGAGTTCCAGCCGTTGACATCTCCAAATTCTTGAGCTCCTCCCGGTACAAAGGATTTGCAGGCATCCCCAAAGTAGACCTCATGAAAGTCATTCGGAGAAGATGGAAATGAGAATGCCAGCCATCATTTGGGCTGCATGACAGGCCCCAGCCTCCAGGCACCTGTATGTCAGAGTCAGGATCACAACCCACCAAGAGCACATTCTGTTCTTTTGCCCATTGTTTCCTCAAGTCCAAGTAGGTCCTTGACAAATGGCTGGTGCAGCGATCGCAGACAATCAGGGCTCTGGCCGAAGTATCAGTGAAGCCTAAGGCAGCTCGGCGGCGTCTCAGTTCAATGGTCATCTGGTCGAGGAAGGCCACAGTGGTTGCACCATTCCACATGTGACTATCTGTCCCAGTGCTTTGAACCACAAGCTGGCCTTTGAACTCATCATTCAGCTGCTGAATTTCTTGATGATTGATTTCGGATTCTGGTACAGTGACAAAGGCAAAGCCGACCTCACCAGTTACCCAACTGACCGTAGTCGTTGTCCGCGGTGTCCTGTCGGGAGCATGACATATTCATCCCAAACTGTACATGTATAACTATATTTAAGTGAAATCCCTATATACAATATTCTATCTATTCTGTCGCCTGAGGTGAATGCATGGACTCACTGCCAGGGGGATCAAATACTGTGTGCAAAACTGCACGGGATGGACTCACATATTCTATCTACTCTGCATAGCCACAGAAATTACAGCACGTTTTTGTTCAACATAGAATCCAGATCCTCCAGGCGAAGATCGTGTTGACTCCTCCGTAGCCGCGAATGTCAGCCAGCTTTGCTTGCCACTTCTGGTTTTTCACATGAATTGGTTCCTGGACAGTCTCCCCAAAATGTTTCTGCATAGCAGCTCTCAAAATCTGACGATTTGGGTATTTGGTGAGATCATCCTTGGCCCCCTCACCAGGATTGGTTTTCCACAGGGTACGCCGCATAGGTTCAAACAAGCATGACCAGACTTGATCAAAGTTGCATAGCAATTTTTCGTGTACCTGGTGTGTCTTGACATTCATCAGGATGAAGTCCATCACATGTTGTACATGTGGGTGGTCCCGTCTCAAGTGTTTCATGGGCTTGTCCTGATGGAAAGAAGAGAAGCCATACTTCGAAGCAAATGTCAATGCAAGCTGGTTCAAAGCTCGTGGTGTATCTCCAAGTTTGATGGGGTGAGGCCATGCAGCTTTGCGAGCGTCTTGTTCTTGAACCAGTTTGTTGATATCTTCCTGAGAACCACCATTCTCCATCATTGTGTTCACTGCGTGTAGGTCTGCCTCTGTTCGGGCTGCTCGCCATTTTCCTACTTCCCCATTGTAAGCATCAATTGCATCGGACAACAATGCTTCAACGCTGTTCATGTTCATCTCCTGCCCTTCATTGGTTGCCTCTTCCAAATACTTGTCCACAACATCGAACACATCTTTTGTGATCTTGGTATGAGAAGGACCCTTGGGCCCTTCAACATCTAGGCGATGTTTCAACCAATTTGGAAGCTCATCATGAGATTCTGCAATTTTCGGGCAGATTTTTGCAACAACATCCCATTTGTATTTCTCTCGACTTTTCTGCCACTTGGATGCAGCCCCCTGGTAATAGCCTGGGTGCTTTTTCTTCAGCAGCTCCTGAAAAGTCTAGTGACTAAAGGACATTTGGGTTTAAATCGAACAGTTTACTTGCTTGAGCTGGGACATAGATGGAATATGCTTCTAGCAAGGGTGCGGTTCAAGTTATTGATGGGCATAACCAAGTTTTAAATTGAGTGAGTGAGTGAGTGAGTGAGTGAGTGAGTGAGTGAGTGCGCGAGTGAGTGAATGAGTGAGTGTACTGCCCGCCTGCCACGCGAAAGGCAGCTGCTCCAGGAGGCTCTGTGTACTGCGCCTGCCACGCGAAAGGCAGCCCGCGGCCCCAGCGGCGACCACGCGCGCCGCAGCTCCTCCAGGAGGCTCTGTGTACTGCGCCTGCCACGAGAAAGGCAGCCTCAGCGGCGACCACACGCACCGCAGCTCCTCCAAGAGGCTCTGTGTACTGCGCCTGCCACGAGAAAGGCAGCCGCAGCCCCAGCGGCAACCACGCGCGCCGCAGCTCCTCCAGGAGGCTCTGTGTACTGCTCTGTGTACTGCGCCTGCCACGAGAAAGGTAAATCACCGTGGCTTGGGATATAATGTAGTCCCTGTAACTTTTGCCATGTAAGAGCTAATTAGATGGAACTGCACCCTTAATCAGGATATTGGGTGGTTTGGCGAAGCACCTTGGTTCCTATAGGGTTTATAGTAGATAGAATATGGACACGAGTAAAAAATCACACGCACACACAGTCAAAAAGAATTACATGTTGATCCCACACAGCAGTGTCCTTCTCGGGAAACTTGCATGAGTGCTTCAGCTTGTCAAACTCGATGAGGATATCAAGCTTTTTCTTCATGGTCAAAACGTCGCCTTTCTTGTTGTCGCCCCTTTTGGCTGCTTTTTTCGGAGCTGGACAGATTTGAGGGTCCCCAGAGGGATCAGGCTGTGGATCATGCGCTGCTCGCTTGCCCTTGCCTTTGTTGGACTCTTCATCCTTTTCAATATCTTTCTTTTTTTTCTCTGCACCCTGCCCTCCTTGGTCTCCAGCTTTGCGTTTCCTGGTTCTGGACGGTAGCGGCAAAGATGCAGCAGACGCAGAGGCAAGACACTCTTCCAACAGCCCCGCCCGAACAGTAGATGGAATATAGTTGCCCTTCTTTGCAAGTTCCTCCCAGGGGTTGCCGTTCACGATGGTAGCTAGGACCTTCGCAATGACCACGGTGGTTGAAAATGCATTCCCTGCAAAATCATGAGCCAAAGTGGGATCCATGTTCTTCAGGTATTCCCCATGAGGAAAATCATCAGGAAACACCCCATGGGATTTCAACATCTCAGAAGGTGTAATGCGCCGATTCTTTCCAAAGTTCCAGATTTGGTGTGTTGGCCTCACACAAGTCAGTTGGTTCCAGGCCCACTCCGGTGTTCGGCTCGCGCTGGTGGAGAGGTCAAACGTTGCCTCTGCCAAGCTCAAGTTTTGCTCTTTGCAAAGCTTCTGAACGGCTTTGGCCTGCTGTTGAACACGTTGCCCAGAAAGTTCTTGTGTTGGTAAGCCATCTTCCAAAATGGAACTAAGAGGAAATCTAGTTCTGGATTGAAAGCGTTGCATTGTCATCTTCATTCGTAGTGGATACTGCACCTCATCCTCCCCCACACAACTTGATCCCCAGACACGCTCCCTCCGCTGAGGCAACAGGAAATTTTGGGTATCCAGTTTCGAGAATTCAAACGTATGGTCGAAATCACGAAGGTCTTCTGTGATGACTGTAGTTGCAGCTTTTTGAGGGTTACCATCTTGATCTTTCAGGCAGTGGGCAGCATCCCTGACATTCTCATAGATGGACACTTTGGCTTGGGTTGTCTGAATGGCTTTTTTGTAACCCAATTTGTAAGTTTCCCCAGATTTGGAACTTGATTGGTTGTCTTCCTCCTCGTAACATGAGGCGTAGGTTGGGCGGTCTGTTCTCTGCCCCGACAGATTCACACATGATGGGCTAGAAGCCAGCAGAAAACATGATGGAATTGGAACCATTCGCTGCTCTTTGATGCAAAATGCCTCCTTGTCCCCGAAGCAACCAACGTCGGCGAAGAGGTGCCTCAAAGAACCTCCTAGGGCTGAAAGTAGGAACTGTTGCTTCCGTGGATCAATTTCTACAGCAAACTCTGCTGAGATATTGATCTTCACACCAAATCTTTGGGAGATGGCTTCAAACAAAGCTTTCACGCAAAGGCTGAATGTCCCGAGTCCAGAGCAGGTACTGCCAATTGGAATTGTGCTCTCATGTAGTCCTCCCGCAATGGATTTCAAGGTCTCATATTCAGAAGCGGACAGCTGGTCAATGAAGTAGTGCGCAAACGATACCAGATTCATCTCAGGCAGCTTGCCTTTCAACCAAGTAGTTTTCAAAGACTGCCTAGGATTTCGAGCAGGCATCGTAGTTATCACCATTAAAAATCTAGCTTCTATGGGCAGGGGTGGTAGAGTAGTGTCCGTTCTGTAGGGATTCCAATGTGATAACCAGTTTCAACAATAATCGGAATCAGCAAAACTTGCCAAATCTATGCCAAATACCGGTTAGCTTCAAGTTCACTGAGCGGAATCTTTTGCAGTTTTGGCACATTCTTGCGATCCTCAGGCATTGGTCTGCGGAGTAGATAGAATATTTCTCGGATCGTCAAATCAAAAACCTAAACCCCAAACAAAAAAGGTGTATAGTTAGTCATTGACACACACACAGATAGTCATATAAGCATTTGTATACTAAATTATGTTTATGTATTTATTAAAATGGTTGGACCCCAAAATCATCCCATTTTTTAGGGAAACAAATGGGTTGGGGCCACATGCCCAGCAATCCCTATATGTAGTGTATTCAAGAATGGGCCGCTGTATCTGTACCAATATTCCAACTACTCCTCCCCCCCAAGAGTTACACTCCTCTCGTGTTATCGGTTGAACCATCCATTTGGTCAAGAAGCCGTCTTCCATGTGAGAGGGGGTTGCTCAAACTCTTTGTTGTCAATCAGCCAAGCAAATGATTGCCGCTTCTGTTTCAGTGATTGAAGGGCAGCTGCTGAACTCAAAAGATTGTGCCTGTATCCCAAAGCTTCCAGCTTCTCAAGGTCTTTCATGTTCTTGAGAGGCTTTACATCCATCAACTCATAGCTACCCACGACAAATGCCGTGCCTGGAACAGTGACAGCGATGTGAACTCGTCCGGTCTTGATCTGGCTGGGGCTGTAGCTTTTCAATAGCAGAGTTGTGGTAGATTCCAGCAGCTTGAAGGCATCAGACATTCCCATCGTGTACAATACAATGCTTTTCGGGTCCAATTCACAAACATGAGAAGCGGGAATAGGATGTTCACTTGGTTCTTCTGCATTGTGTTTGTGCCATGCAAGTTTCCAATCATCTGGCTCCATTTTCAGGATCTTTTGGGCCCCCTTTCGAACAGTGATTGGTAGTGGCTTTGAGAACTTGCATGGGGATTCAAACATGTACGCGTAGATCCGGCTCCATGTTTTTGCCATGGCATGCAATTGCTGAAGAGGAACCATATGTTTCTTCATGTTCTCAGGGGACAAGGGAAACACCGATGTAGCAAGATCTGTGGAATCAAAGGGTTCCCACTCACCATCATCATTTCGCAACGCAACAAGTCTACAGCCTGTCATGGTGACTTTGCCACATACCTGGGATTCACACCAGAAGCCGACATCACCGATATGTTGCCATGCAGCATTTCGAAGTTCCCAGACCTTCTGGCCAGAGTAGATCAAGTCTTGCCAATGATGATGTACAGCCAAGAGCTTGGAAATGGGAAGAAGCACATCAAGTGAAAGTTCTTTGATTGGAATCTCAGGGGCAGTCTTCTCCTCCAAGGTTCATTCAACATCATTTGAAGTCAGGCCAAATCCTTCGGCAATTTTTTTTGGTTCTGATATGGAGGTTTTTCTAAAATGGGGAATACCCCCAAATCATCCATTTGAATAGGATGCCTAATTATAAAACTACTTTCGGGTACCCCGATTTTAGAAATTCAAACACCATCCCCGTATATGATATATTCTATCTACTGGTTTTATGCTGGGTGACAGCCACACCCAGATCACCCAAATCTTCGAAGAGCCGCGAAGAGTTGCATCATCGTGTGCAGGAACTGCTCGCAGTGGAAAGCGGTAGTCGATTATTGAAGTTTTTGTTTGCATGCTTAACTTGTATTTTTGTGTATGTGTATGTGTTGTGATAAATACATGTGCAGCACATTTAAACTTTTAGATGGTCACGCATAAGTACCAAGAAATTGCTTTGTTGGTACCTAAGTTAAAAATCACATTGAAACACATATGTTCTTATTTAAAAAAATGGCAAAAAATATGTTTTTTTTTTTAAAAAATCATTACAATACCTTGAGAATGAACCACTGAATGTTTTAAAACTGATTGTGGGTATAATTTTATGGATAGAAACTAGTTTTTTGAACATATTTTGACAAAAATATTTCTTTTTTAAAAATAAAATATTTCATTCCAATACCTTGAGAATGAACCACTGAATGTTTTAAAACTGATTGTGGGTATAATTTTATGGATAGAAACTAGTTTTTTGAACATATTTTGACAAAAATATTTTTTTTTTAAAAATAAAATATTTCATTCCAATACCTTCAAAATGAACCACTGAATGTTTTAAAACTGATTGTAGACAAAATTTATAGATAGAAATCTACTTTTTAAAAAGTATTAAAATTATAAAAGTGACATTTCTCATTTTGCATCATTTTCCCGCTGTGGTTCTCCCCGTTGTGTCTCCCTGTTGTGCTCCTTATTGAACCACCCCGTTGTTCAGGCCATCTGCCCGGAGCCAGCTCTGCACAATAAGGAGCACAACAGGGAGACACAACGGGGAGAACCACAGCGGGAAAATGATGCAAAATGAGAAATGTCACTTTTATAATTTTAATACTTTTTAAAAAGTAGATTTCTATCTATAAATTTTGTCTACAATCAGTTTTAAAACATTCAGTGGTTCATTTTGAAGGTATTGGAATGAAATATTTTATTTTTTTTTAAAAAATATTTTTGTCAAAATATGTTCAAAAAACTAGTTTCTATCCATAAAATTATACCCACAATCAGTTTTAAAACATTCAGTGGTTCATTCTCAAGGTATTGGAATGATTTTTTTTTTTAAAAAACATATTTTTTGCCATTTTTTAAATAAGAACATATGTGTTTCAATGTGATTTTTAACTTAGGTACCAACAAAGCAATTTCTTGGTACTTATGCGTGACCATCTAAAAGTTTAAATGTGCTGCACATGTATTTATTCACAACACATACACATACACAAAAATACAAGTTAAGCATGCAAACAAAAACTTCAATAATCGACTACCGCTTTCCACTGCGAGCAGTTCCTGCACACGATGATGCAACTCTTCGCGGCTCTTCGAAGATTTGGGTGATCTGGGTGTGGCTGTCAGCCAGCATAAAACCAGTAGATAGAATATATCATATACGGGGATGGTGTTTGAATTTCTAAAAGCGGGGCTGGTGTTGCCAGTAGTGGTGGCAAACGCTTGTAAAACATATCCGTGGGATAATATCAGCACAGCTAAGTTCTCCGTCGCAGATCTCAAACCACCTGATCATTGTATGCATAGTAACTGCTGAGAACATACTGACTTCTTTGCGAGGTATGATTTGGTCACTTCATATTATGAAAAACCGTGTGAACGAAATATTCCATCTACTCGTCACAATATGGGCCAGAAGACCTGGATGAAGATCCCCAAAATGGAAACTAGTCAAGTAAAACCACCGTACATAGAAATTGTGGACCCATCCAATAGGGACGATGCTGGTTAGTGGTGAATGGTGGTGGTGATGGTGATGGTGCCTGGCGGCAAAGTTTCCTGCACGGCACCCCAAAACTACGGGTTTCAATACGAAAATGAAGATGGTGTAATTTTGCATTACTTGTGGTTACCCCTACTTTGGGAAATTCCTATATGGTACACGCAGATGGGGTTCTTATTGGGATATGGTTGGGTTATCCCAAATACTGCAACATGTTCAACCCAGAACCCAGTGGTGAAATATTCTATCTACTAGTTCGCAGCTAGGATATAAGAATCAAACACGTAACCCAGGAATCAAAATTGTGGCCTGTAAAAAGGATAATCCAATAATTCTTGGTGGTGGCTATTGGTGGTTGGTGGTGTTGGTGGTGGTGCCCGGCGGCAAGAGCGGCGAGCATGGCCAGTGGTGGCGGTGAAGGTGGTGGTAATTTGGTATATACAAACAATTGTAATATGGTACAATATACAAACCATATGTAGTCTAATTAATGTCTCCACAGAAGAAACCACGTTTTGAATACGTAATCATTTGAAAAGGCCATCCCAATGCAGTCAAATATACATGGGGGGAACCATTGGATTCTTATTGGAATATGGTTGGGTTATCCCAAATACTGCAACATGTTCAACTCAGAACCCAGTGGTGAAATATTCTATCTACTAGTTCGCAGCTAGGATACAAGAATCAAACACGTAACCCAGGAATCAAAATCGTGGCCTGTAAAAAGGCTAATCCAATAATTCTTCATGGTGGCTATTGGTGGTTGGTGGTGTTGGTGGTGGTGCCCGGCGGCAAGAGCGGCGAGCATGCCAGTGGTATCGTTTTCTGAGGCCAGTGCATATAGTAAAGAAAATTGATGTCATTACCTGGAATATTTTGTTTATTGGGCCCTGCTTTGCCAAAAGTTCCTTTTGAGGTTGTTGATGTGCTAACTTGTCCCCCAGTCCTCCGAAACAGCAGGAGATCCTTGTGGTTCCAGCAAACTAGGATCGCTCCTCTCAGAGAACCCCGGCGTAGTTGCACTCACAGGATCTTGTAGACTTTCAGACGATTGGGGAGAAGGTTCAAACTTTGGCGGAGTGTCTACCTCCTGCTCCTTCCCCTCCCAATACGTGTCACTGTCACCGCCAAACAGATTTTTGGTGTCTGCCGTGTCCTCATTACCCTGTGCACACTTTGGTTCAGATTCCACCTGCACATCTTTGCCAACCATCATGTCATCCTCCATGCCTGTGTCCTTTGCGCCTTTCCCGCTAGGATCCACAACTTCGGGTTCAAACGGTTTGTGAGGGTCACCTTCTTGATTGCCCTGACTGCTTTCCCCATTGCCCCAATCCCAAGTTGCTTCATCACTAGAAGGTGAAAAATGTACTGGTGCATCTTGAGGCAATTTGATGGTACCACCATCGCTGGGGGTCAACAAATCGTAGTGACCTGCATTCACCTTTCCTGTACCAGGATCTGTCAACCATCGGAAGAACATGTGCCCTCTGAGAGGAGCTTCTGGGTTGCCATAATAAGCATCTCCAGTCATTGTGGGGTTCTCATCCAGCACCTACAGCAGGGTGATTGATTACTATGGGTATTTGTGTATCCATGTAGGCCTCCAAAAGTTTGGGTTTCTGAATCTCACCCCAGGGACTAGTAGATAGAATATCCGACATGAGCTTATACCTTTGATTCAACCCCCGCTTACCATGTGTGAAAACCATAGAAATACGGTATACAATGGTTTACCTTGTCCTTGTTGTAGAGCTTCACAAAGAGTGCAGACAATCAGCAGTAATTATTGCGGAAGGTTTAGAAATCCACCCAGAGGACTAGTAGATAGAATATGTTTCATTGCCACTGTTATGTGGCAAGGACCTGATACTCTTCAAATCCTGATGCCTCTGAAAAACCATGGTATATATTTTTCCGTGTTTGGATTTCATACTGACACTGGCCTTTTGGGAAACGGTGATGCGGAAGCGCGTGTTCAGATGTCGCAAGATCTGGTCTGCCTGTGATAGGGGTACTTCAGGACCACCAAGTTCAAACTCTAACTTGTGCTTGTTCATAAACTCTTGGAAAAGACCCTTGGCATTGGAAATCTCAGCCACCAATCGTTCCCTAGAGTGGGCCCCACCAGAGGTTTTGTTTCTGTACACATTGTAGTCATCCACCAGGGTGCATCGTAGATATGCATGCCAAAAGCAGTACCCATCTCCCAGAATTGGAAGCCTTTGAAAAGAACACTTGTCTTCTGTGGGAACACTAGACGTTTCAGCAACATGCTTGTCAAATGTAGATTGAATGTCCTCGAAGAAACGAGTCTTTGCGGGAGGTGCAGGTGCCAAAGGTTCAATTGTGAATTTTTCCCCTTCCACCCTGCGAATGATGGTAGCCACAGACACTTCTTGCAACCCAACTTCAACTGCAGAAGAGGAAGAAGCTGCACTTCCACCTCTCCATTCCCAGGCCTTCACACATCCAACTTTGGTGGGGTAAGTAACAATGATGGCAATTCCAACCCCAGAGTTCTTTGAGGCACAGTCCTTCAGCTTCTCTAGATCTTTCGGTGCAAGGGTGGGCTGATCTGTAGAAGAAGAAATGCACCTGATGAACCCCACATGTGTCAGCTTGCGGCCAGTTGCGCATTCCCGAACCTCTTCCGTAGCTGTCTCATGCTCCCCATGAGTGAGAAGCTGAATGCCACGGTAGCCAAGCATCTTATGTCTCCAGCCCAGAATGTCAGCATACACAGGAGAGCTAAAGCCCTGCACAGTCAGTTCCTGTAAAGATACTTGGGCAAGCCAAACTTTGCTCTTGGGAATATTGTCAGGGACATCCTCGAACTTGCTGAACATGTTGGACCAAACATCTTTCCCCTCGGCAGGATCATATTGAAAAGTTTTCTGAGATTCTGGGACGAACACATTCTTGGCATGTACGATTGAATCGAAAGCCTTTTGAGTAGCCTCCCTGGTTGCAGCAGCTTGCTTGAGGGTAGCAAAGTGGCCCTTCAACAGATCCTTGTGTTTCAAAGCTTTGACTATGTCCACCCAATGTTCTGCATCACTTTTCAATTTGAACTCCTTGATGTAAGCTTGATCATCAATTTTGATCGATGCCTGGAACACATTTTTGAAGCTATTGAAGGTTACCCCTTCTACCACCTGCGCTGCTTTGCCAACAGTAGTTGCCCCAATTGCAGTTTGAAAGCACGAGCGCAGGTCTGCTTCAACTGATTTGCATTTCCCAGAACCGATGACCTGGGGAAGGAGAATGCCCTTGCTGCACTTGGTAGATGGAATATTCCCCACAAACCGCCTCCTATGAAACATCTAGGTACCCACGAATGCAAACTGTGACTAAACCAAATGGAAATGACTATTTTTCTTCCCATTGCAACATAGAAAGGTACCCAGAAAGCGACACTTTGAACCATCCCAAATTTGAATTGTCAGTGTGAAACCGAAGAGATGGAATATATCCTCCTGTCGGCTGTGATGTTAAAAACTTGAACAAACAACTGCTGTTTGCATTTGGATCCGGATAATTTGTTACTTGCGACAGTCACTGCCAGGCGTGAATCAGGTTGCAAGAACATAAAGATGGAATATTTTTGCAACATCTGGAAACATGATAACTTTAGGTGGTATTCAGCAAAGACTTTCAAGCCTCCTCCAGCAAGCCGCGGAGAACTGCAACAGTCTCCTTGCCAGTGGACTCAACTCCTTGCTGTTGGGCGAAGACTGCCTTGTCCTTCTTGAGCTTCACGCAATCAAATTGGTTGATGATGGACAAGGTGGACTTTGCAAATTTTTCCGCAACTTGTTTGGCCACGTTTCTGTCTTGCCATTCCTTGAAAGTAAATTTCCTTGTCACGCTGTCTGAAACCTTCACTGAAATTGCTGTTTTGAGCTCTTTGAGAGTAGAAGTACCTACATCCCAGGTTGTTTGTGGTCCACCCTTTTCTTTGGAATCAGTCTCTTTCTTGCTGCCTGGTTTGGTTGGATTCTTAGTCTCAGTCTCAGCATTTTGTTCACCTTTCTGACTGCTCTCTGCATTTACTTTCTTGCCAGCCTTTGTATGATCTTCACACTTTTGTTGCTGAAACATTTTGGGCGTGATAGCCGGTTGTGTTTGCCTTTGTTTTCTCATTTCCTCCCGCTGCTTTGCTTCATTCTCTCTCTGAATCATTGCCCTGAAGCTACTGTCATATGCAGTTCGGGAAGCACTGACACGGAGGACTTCCCATGCTTTGTTCACTGCTATTTGTGCATCAGTTGCTTTTTCATGTTTGCACTTGTCAGGATGGCAAGCCAATGACACGGAAACATAAGCAGACTTGATAGAAGCAACGGGCAAATCCTTGAGAACAGTGCAGCGTCTCAGAGCGTCTACGGCTGAATCTCCTTGTTGTGGTAGTGGCGCCACTCCCAGAGCTGCGTACAAGTCGCCACGGGCGGAAGCATCGATCACCCGCTGAATGATGTCCGCCATGACTATTGCTTGTAGTTCTCTGGAGAACCCGATGTGGAAAATAGCAACATGAACAGAACCCATCCACTATGTGTTACTTGATTTAAAACCATACGGCCTGGGCCTGAACCCATGTAGGAACAACATGGGTTGGTGTGCATAAACATCTTCAAACTTCTCTTCTGCTAGGACTCGTAGAGTGGCTGCGCAGGGGTGAAGCTGTGACTGCCCATGAAAGCTTATTCTGTAGTGGGTCCAGAGTAGATGGAATATTGACTTGGGCCGTTCTTATAACAAAGAAATGGTACAGGATTCATCCTTAGTGGGGGAGTTGACTTTGTATATATGGAGGTTCTTAAAATGGGTAGAACACAACATTATCCCAAACTAGTCTTGTTTCGAAGAGAAATGAATGTGTCTGGGCCACATGCCCAGCAATCCCCATATGTATCCAAGAATGAGCCGATATATCTGGACCAATATTCCATCTACTCTTTCCCCCATAGAAGTTAAAAGCCTCTGGTGTTTTTCGACTTGATTGAAAGGGTTCACTGGTTGAGTCCTTGTAATGAAATGTCAAAACCTGTGCGGTTTTCTCAGTCCGCATGGTAGTGGTCGTGCAGCAGTGCCGTAGTGCCACGGCAAGCAGGATCCGGGATTATGTTAGTAAATTATGTACTTATAACCCACTCCACCCATATAGAATATGGAATTGAAATTTTGGCTTCCCAGGGCATCCCCATAATTGAACTTGAAAACATTTACTTAGAATACAGGTGACGTCACATAGAATATCGTTGGGCCATATAAATTCTTTCACTTTTCAACTAATGAATTCATCATTTTTCCATAGAAATTCTTCACAATTCTTTATAAATCCTTCACGTTTCCATACAAATTCTTCACTTTTCCATTCCAGGGGTCCAGGGGTGCTACTCCCCAAAGGGAATTACGTATATGATATATATTGATATATACCCTTATACTTTTACATGGAAGAGACCCAATTCCTTGCAGAACCACATACATAGAATATAGGTCCCCAGTATAGTTAACCATTTTTTTAGGAACACCAACTAATTCCATTAGTTTTCATTGCAAACTAGTTTTTTGTCATAGTTCTCCGACACCGTTCGTGGGGGGTACCCTTTGGTGAGCTTGAAAAAATCATTTTTTAAATGCAATATAAAAAGAAATTGATCATTTCGGGGGACCTGTTTTTTTGTTGGAACGTTCCAGTTTAGGAACTTCAGATATCCAGGATTGCTGCTACCCAAAAGGAATTACGTATTTAATAATTATACATGAAGGGGACCCTATTCCTTGCAAAACTACATACATAGAATATAGGTCCCCAGTGAAAATATTCATCATTTTTTTAAGAAGGCCACCTGATTCTATTGGCTTTCATTGCAAAATAGTTTTTTTTCATAGTTCTACGACGCCGGAGGTGGGGGGTACCCCTCGGTGAGCTTGAACAACTCATTTTTTTAATGCAATATAAAAAGAAATTGATCATTTCGGAGGACCTGTTTCTTGTTGAAACGTTCTAGTTTAGGAACTTCAGACATCCAGGGGTGCTACTCCCCAAAGGGAATTACGTATATGATATATATAGATATATACCCTTATACTTTTACATGGAAGAGACCCAATTCCTTGCAGAAACACATACATAGAATATAGGTCCCCAGTGAAAATAGTTAACCATTTTTTTAGGAACACCAACTAATTCCAGTAGTTTTCATTGCAAACTAGTTTTTTTTTCATAGTTCTCCGACGCCGGTCGTGGGGGGTACCCCTCGGTGAGCTTGAAAAAATCATTTTTTTAAAACAAGATGAAAAGAAATTGATCATTTCGGGGGACCGGTTTCTTGTTGAGACGTTCTAGTTTAGGAACTTCAGACATCCAGGGGTGCTACTCCCCAAAGGGAATTACGTATATGATATATATATAGATATATACCCTTATACTTTTACATGGAAGAGACCCAATTCCTTGCAGAAACACATACATAGAATATAGGTCCCCAGTGAAAATAGTTAACCATTTTTTTAAGGAACACCAACTAATTCCATTAGTTTTCATTGCAATTTAATTTTTTTTCATAGTTCTCCGACACCGTTCGTGGGGGGTACCCTTTGGTGAGCTTGAAAAATTCATTTTTTTAATACAATATAAAAAGAAATTGATCATTTCGGGGGAGCGTTTTTTTTTGTTGAAACGTTCCAGTTTAGGAACTTCAGACGTCCAGGATTGCTGCTGCCCAAAAGGAATTACGTATTTAATAATTATACATGAAAGGGACCCTATTCCTTGCAAAACTACATACATAGAATATAGGTCCCCAGTGAAAATATTCATCATTTTTTTAAGGAGTGCCACCTGATTCTATTGGCTTTCATTGCAAAATAGTTTTTTTTCATAGTTCTACGACGCCGGTCGTGGGGGGTACCCTTCGGTGAGCTTGAAAAAATAATTTCTTTAATGCAAAATAAAAAGAAATTGATCATTTCGGGGGACCTGTTTTTTTGTTGAAACGTTCCAGTTTAGGAACTTCAGATATCCAAAGTTGCTACTCCCCAAAGGGAATTACGTATATCATATACACCCTTATGTATGGAAGAGACCAAATTCCTTTCAGAACTACATACATAGAATATAGGTCCCCGGTGAACATATTCATTAATTTTATTGGCTTTCATTGTAAAAATATGTTTTTTGTCATAGTTCCCCGACACCGGTCGTGGGGGATACCCCTCGGTGAGCTTGAAAAACTCATTTTTTTAATGCAATATAAAAAGAAATTGATCATTTCGGAGGACCTGTTTCTTGTTGAAACGTTCTAGTTTAGGAACTTCAGACATCCAGGGGTGCTACTCCCCAAAGGGAATTACGTATATGATATATACATATATAGATATATACCCTTATACTTTTACATGGAAGAGACCCAATTCCTTGCAGAAACACATACATAGAATATAGGTCCCCAGTGAAAATAGTTAACCATTTTTTTAAGAACACCAACTAATTCCAGTAGTTTTCATTGCAAACTAGTTTTTTTTCATAGTTCTCCGACACCGTTCGTGGGGGGTACCCTTTGGTGAGCTTGAAAAATTGATTTTTTTAGTACAATATAAAAAGAAATTGATCATTTCGGGGGACCTGTTTTTTTGTTGAAACGTTCCAGTTTAGGAACTTCAGATATCCAGGATTGCTGCTGCCCAAAAGGAATTACGTATTTAATAATTATACATGAAAGGGACCCTATTCCTTGCAAAACTACATACATAGAATATAGGTCCCCAGTGAAAATATTATCATTTTTTTAAGAATGCCACCTGATTCTATTGGCTTTCATTGCAAAATAGTTTTTTTTCATAGTTCTACGACGCCGGTCGTGGGGGGTACCCCTCGGTGAGCTTGAAAAAATCATTTTTTTTTAACAATATAAAAAGAAATTGATCATTTCGGGGGAGCTGTTTTTTGTTGAAACGTTCTAGTTTACGGACTTCAGACATCCAGGGTTGCTATTCCCCAAAGGGAATTACGTATTTAATAATTATACATGAAGGGGACCCTATTCCTTGCATATTCTATATGGGCGGAGCGGCTTATGTATTGAAATACCTGCATAATATATATGTATTTATTGTCATCCCTATGCATGAGTATATACGGGTAATTGCGTAATATCTTGAAGAAAATGGGCCACTTTGAACAACAATATTCTACCTACCCCTCCAAACCATATTCCAACTACCAGTTTTCGACCTCCCCGGGGGGGGGTCGAAATATTCCAACTACCTGTTTTTTTTTAAGTGGCCGACATCCAACATAAGTCCAACATAAATCCCGCACCCTCCAAAAAAATATTCTATCTACTTAAGGATCACTATATATATATACACGAGTGTATATATTATTGTAACCCACATACATATATATATATATATATAATATTGCGTATATCATATATAGCCCAGACTTATAACTTAGTTGACAGGGATTCCCCATTGTAATATAATTACTTCTTGTGGGAATTTCACCCGCTATTTTTGACCAAATGATGATGTTGGTTATGTCATGAGATCCTGTAATTCTTCTTCATGAGTTGGTTGGGGCAACATTGCTTTTGATGGTTAGATTATGTTAGATTCATATGTGGACCCGAAGAAATAAATGTCAACTCTCCATGGTCGGTGGTGAATTCCCATTATCCCAAGTATAATTATATAATTCCCACTAGAATCCCCATTATAATGCACATTACATATATATGTTGGTTATATATATCCATACTGTGGATGCTTACCCAAATCCCGCGTTGCTAAATGGTTGCGAAATCCCACCAAAAAATTACAGGATCATTATTTAGAGTGTTTCATAGGCAATCCTCATCTATCAACAAAACCTCCTGGTGGAGTGTTGAGAATCATGGTGGCTTGGGGGTGTCCCATTTACCCGGCCTGGTAAACGTTGACGTAACTATGGAACATCACCATTTTCAATGGGTAGTCATCCACTATTTCTATGGTCATTTTCAATAGCTATTTTGATATAACCAGAGGGTTCGCGCCCCATCTGTTGACCATCCCCTGCCACAGAGGAGATGCTGGACCTGCCCGAACTGCTCTCCGTACGCCCGCCGCCAAAGCCTTTGCTGCCGGGCTGGTTCCGCGCCCAGCGGCTTGACGGGAAGACGGTTGGAACGTCGGTTGGAACGTCGGTTGGAACGTCGGTTGGAACGTCGGTTGGAACGCCGGCTGGAACGTCGGTTGGAACGTCGGGGGTGATGGCTTTCTGCGCTGCTCACCATCGAGGTTTTAAGCTTGAGAATTGATGAATGACGATGACGATGATATGATGATGATGATGATGATGATGATGAAGAAGATGATGAAGAAGAAGAAGATGATGATGGTGATGATGATGATGATGATGATGATGATGATTATATCGATGATGTCGATGATGTCGATGATTATCATTTTGATCATGACGAAGAGCAGAGGTTGAAGCTAGAAATCAATGAATGATGCGTCTTCTTTCTTCGCAATGACGATAAGTCTGTTGGACGATTACGTAGATGTGTTTCATATCCCAATTTCTAGGAAGTTAAGGGTTGGTTGGCTAACTGAGTTTAAACGCGCCAAATTCCCATGAAAGATACTTGCAGGGTTGATTGATAAGATACTTATCCAAGATTGTTTCAAGTAGTGCAGGTAGTGTCACCGTGTCAAACTCATGTCATCAACATATGCCAACACCTTACGATATCATTTTGATGGGCTGAAACTCCATTCACAAGGCACTTCAAACTGTTCACAAGGATACTGCACCACGGTCGTAACCCATACCCCCATCTTGAAGGATTTTCACTTCGATGTGGATTTAAAGATATGGAAAATGCCAAAATTTTGTCGATCATTTTCTGAAGGTTTTCCCCAATGGTTTCCCCGATGGCCCGCTTCACCTTTGGCGAGGCAAGAACTTTTGTCCTCGGAGATTTACACCGTACCTGCAGGTTGCTTGTCAGATGCAGTGTCCGAGAACCAGCCATTGACATGAAACCAGGGATGGGTCGCATGGGTTTTTCAAGTTTTCGTTGCTTCACAGCAGTGGATTTACCCTCTGGTAAACTAACAAACCATGGAACATCACCATTTTTACCAGAGGGTACTTTTTTGCAAAATCTGCAGTGGATTTACCGGAACATCCGGAGAGCCTCAACGGAGGCTTCCCATCCTTGGCATGACCTGAGACGAAGAAAAGCAGCGCAACATGATGTAAATAGCAACCGAAGAAAAGCATCATTTGACCCAAATAGCAGTTTTGGACACCATTCCATTTTGCTTTTGGGTTTCTGGGTTTCTGTATGAAACAACCACCACATAAACAGGTGATAACAGGTGTATCTTTTGAGGTTGCCAGATGACCAGTCTATTGCAGGATGATGCAAAGACCGTCAATTTTTGCTGTCAGCAAAACTTGTCATGCGGACAGATGCGCATTATGTACATTGTCCCATGAGTTGTTTCGAAACTAAAAAAGTGTTTGGTTTGTGGACTCTTGCAGTTGTCATTGTGATGGTTCAAGAAAAGGACCCATCACACGCTGAATATTTTGATGATTTTGATGTAGATTTCTAGGATTTCATGGATTGGTTGTAGATTTCTAGGATTTCTACACCTTTATTTTGATGTAGACACCTTTGTTTCCTGTGAGTTTCTATGGATTGGTTTGTAAAACCATGACATCTCTGAAGATCCGGTCGAGATTTCTCCAAAAAATCTCCAAACGAACTCCCAGATAGAACCATGATTTACCAGCCATGTTCCAATTTTGGTATAGGATTTCTACCAAATTCATTTTTTCTGAAATTGCTTTTTATCCTAAAATTCAGGATTGTTTTCACCAGCTGAGGGAGTTGACACCTAGTTGGCCTTCCAATTGTCCAGGTGGTTCGGTCAGCAGCCAGTTGCAGCTACAGTCGCCCTGCATCTTTCGGGTGGTGGCGGAACCTACCGATACTCGGTGAGGGGTTTTGTGGCGATGGGCTGATTTTCCTGGTAATTTTCATGGAGATACATGGGACAATGTAGTAGTAGAATGGGGTACATCATAGGATGAAAATAACTGGATGATAATGAAATCCAGTATATCCTATGATGTGGCCATTATTTCATGGAGAATGGGTATTTTCCAGTGGATATAATGGATGATGTGGCTAAACTGGAACGACCTCACTGTCTTCCCGAAGCCTGGAATGATGGTTTGTAGGGATAATTATGCCAATATTTAGCGCAGTTTTCAGGTTAGTGAATTATCTGTAATTTATCCAGTATAACATGGTTCACCCAGGAATAAACCATCCCCGATCTCACCCTAGTCAGGTAAATTTATAAACATAACGATGAGAACTGTCGGGAAAAAAAAAGAAAAACATAGATGGGAACCAACCACCAAACCATAGTTGTATTAGCTGTGCATTGACCCATTATACAGGCATTATTCATCCTGTATATTTCCCATGATATTTCCCAGTATTGATTGTTCACGTTCATTTAGTTTGATGTTCATCAGGCTACCAGGCCGACAATTTTGGCCACAGCTATATGGCAATTTTGTACAATGGGGATTCCATCAGTAATTTGCCAACCTACAGCCCCAAAAACATTCCAGCAAGGTTGCGAACCTACAGCCCCAAAGGCCTCCATAAGCCATGTAGGTTGCCAACATACAGCCCCAAAGGCCGTCCAGCAACCCCCATAAGCCATGTAGGTTGCCAACATACAGCCCCAAAGGCCATCAGGCAACCCCCGTAAGACATGTAGGTTGCAAACCTACAGCCCCAATGGCCGTCCAGCAACCCCCATCAGGCGTGTAGGTTGCCAACCTACAGCCCCCAAGGCCATCCAGCAACCCCCACAAGACAACCTACAGCCCCAAAGGCCATCCAGCAACCCCCATAAGACTTGTAGGCTGCCAACCTACAGCCCCATAAGCCATGTAGGTTGCCAACCTACAGCCCCAAAGGCCATCCAGCAACCCCCAAAAGACTTGTAGGTTGCCAACCTACAGCCCCAAAGGCCATCCAGCAACCCCCATAAGACCTGTAGGTTGCCAACCAACAGCCCCAAAGGCCATCCAGCAACCCCCATAAGCCATGTAGGTTGCCAACCTACAGCCCCAAAGGCCGTCCAGCAAACCCCATAAGCCATGTAGGTTGCCAACCTACAGCCCCAAAGGCCATCCAGCAACCCCCATAAGACATGTAGGTTGCCAACCAACACAGCCCCAAATGCCATCCAGCAACCCATAAAACATGTAGGTTGCCAACCTACAGCCGCAAAAAGGCAATCCAGCAACCCCCATAAGACCTGTAGGTTGCCAACCTACAGCCACAAAGGCCGTCCAGCAACCCCCGTAAGACATGTAGGTTGCCAACCTACAGACCCAAAGGCCATCCAGCAACCCCCATAAGCCATGTAGGTTGCCAACCTACAGCCCCAACTGTAGGTTGCCAACCTAGAGCCCCAAAGGCCATCCAGCAACCCCCATAAGACGTGTAGGGTGCCAACCTATAGCCCCAGTGGCCGTCCAGTAAATCCCATAAGACCTGTAGGTTGCGAGCCTACAGCCCCCCAACCTACAGCCCCAAAGGCCGTCCAGCAACTTCCATAAGACCTGTAGGTTGCCAACATACAACCCCAAACGCCGTCCAGCAACACCCGTAAGACGTTTAGGTTGTGAACCTACCCCAAAGGGCGTCCAGCAACCTCCATTAGACCTGTGGGTTGCCAACCTACAGCCCCAGTGGCCGTGTGTAGGTTGCCAACGCACAGCCCCAAAGGCCATCCAGCAACTTCCATTAGACTTGTAGGTTGCCAAGCTACAGCCCCAAAGCAAATCCCATAAGACCTGTAGGTTGCGAGCCTACAGCCCCAAAGGGCGTCCAGCAAAAAAAAAGACTTGTAGGTTCACAACATACAGCCCCAAAGGCCGTCCAGCAACTTCCATAAGACCTGTAGGTTGCCAACATACAGCCCCAAATGCCGTCCAGCAACCCCCGTAAGACGTTTAGGTTGTGAACCTACAGCCCCAAAGGCCATCCAGCAACCCCCACAAGACCTGTAGGTTGCCAACCCCCACAAGACCTGTAGGTTGCCAACCTACAGCCCCAAAGGCCATCCAGCAACCCCCATAAAACCTGTAGGTTGCCAACCTACAGCCCCAAAGGCCATCCAGCAACCCCAGACCTGTAGGTTGCCAACCTACAGCCCCAAAGGCCATCCAGCAACCCCCACAAGACCTGTAGGTTGCCAACATACAGCCCCAAAGGCCATCCAGCAACCCCCATAAGCCATGTAGGTTGCCAACCTACAGCCCCAAAGGCCATCCAGCAACCCCCAAGACCTGTAGGTTGCCAACCTACAGCCCCAAAGGCCATCCAGCAACCCCCATAAGACCTGTAGGTTGCCAACCTACAGCCCCAAAGGCCATCCAGCAACCCCCACAAGACCTGTAGGTTGCCACGGCCCCAAAGGCCATGCAGCAACCCCCATAAGACCTGTAGGTTGCGAACCTACAGCCCCAAAGGCCATCCAGCAACCCCCATAAGCCATGTAGGTTGCCAACCAACAGCCCCAAAGGCAATCCAGCAACCCCCACAAGACTTGTAGGTTGCCAACATACAGCCCCAAAGGCCATCCAGCAACCCCCATAAGACCTGTAGGTTGCCAACCTACATTTCTAAAGGCCATCTAGCAACCCCCAAAAGACTTGTAGGTTGCCAACCTACAGCCTCAAAGGCCATCCAGCAACCCCCGTAAGACATGTAGGTTGCCAACCAACAGCCCCAAAGGCCATCCAGCAACCCCCAAAGGCCATGTAGGTTGCCAACCTACACAAAGGGCGTCCAGCAAACCCCATAAGCCATGTAGGTTGCCAACCTACAGCCCCAAAGGCCATCCAGCAACCCCCATAAGACATGTAGGTTGCCAACCTACAGCCCCAAATGCCATCCAGCAACCCATAAAACCTGTAGGTTGCCAACCTACAGCCCCAAAGGCAATCCAGCAACCCCCATAAGACCTGTAGGTTGCCAACCTACAGCCACAAAGGCCGTCCAGCAACCCCATAAGACATGTAGGTTGCAAACCTACAGCCCCAATGGCCGTCCAGCAACCCCCATAAGACTTGTAGGTTGTGAGCCTACAGCCCCAAAGGCCATCCAGCAACCCCCACAAGACCTGTAGGTTGCCAACCTACATTTCTAAAGGCCATCCAGCAACCCCCAAAAGACTTGTAGGTTGCCAACCTACAGCCCCAAAGGCCCCCAAGAGCTGGAGGTTGCCAACCAACCTACAGCGCCAAAGGCCAGCAACCCCCATAAGACCAATGGGTTGCCAACCTGCAGCCCCAAAGGCCGTCCAGCAACCCTCATAGGACCTGTATCCAGCAACCGCCATCAGACCTGTAGGTTGCAAACATACAGGTATATAACCGGTTTGGCCAATTTTTGGGGATTTTCCACAACATATTATTGCAACTATTATGAATAACATAATGTGTTAGACCATTTGAATGAATGGGGGGGAACCTGGATTTTTAGATATATAAAGTAACTTAGGCACCCGTTTGTATCTATGATTTTCTCATATATTAATGGGAGTATCAACACGCGGCTAAACCATCATTATAAAGGTTGATGTGAAACGCATGGTTTTGCTCCATAGGCACTTAGTTTTCTTGTTGGTTGATAGTAACCACCCCAAAAAGATAGAATTTGGTAAACCCCTTCTAAACTAGAAACTTGTTTCTTCATCTTTTGTCGGTGACTACTAGAACTTAAACTTAATCTTGCTGGTGGTTAAGTCATGTTCAATCCTAACAATGTTGATGGTCAAGTCACCATTTTTGATGTTATCATGCTTCAACAGCCATTGTTCATAGTTAACCAACGGCCAACTATGGTTCATGGTTTGAATATGTTTAAAATCACCATCAAACTGATGCAGAACTCCCCAAAGATTCTTCCAGCAAGGATACTGCTTGGTGTTTTTTTTTCCATTCAAAAATTTCATCCCAGCTGACCAACACAACATTTTCAGATGGCTATCCCCAGGATATCTTGGCGCCTAAATAAATAAATAAATAAATAAATAAATAAATAAACAAATAAATAAATAAACAATAAATAAATAAATAATTAATTAATTAATTAATTAATTAAATAACTAAATAAATAAATAAATAATATATATATATATATCATATTAAGGATTAAATCATGGGTTATATGAGATATAATGGATATAATGGATACAATCCCATATTTTCCTTCATGCATATCATATAATGCAATCTCATCCCAGGTACTTTTGAGATACCCTCCATATGAGACACCAAAATGGATAGATCTAATACAAAACTCGGGTTTCTGAGAGGGTATTTGATGTTAGGGGGAAGGGATTCTGATGGTTTCAGCAGCCTTCCCAACTTTTTGATGTGTGGCTGGCGGGGTTGTCAAACACAAAACATAGGGATTTCCCGGGGTTGGTTGAAACCCCCATGCCTTATAGAAATTATGTACTTCCATCATTTACCCAACGTTTTTCCTAACACGATTCCCTCAATTCGCTGAATTCAACGTTTTTTCTTGGAACCCAAGATTTCGGCGCACCATGATTTCCGGGAAACAAATCCGTGAAACCAATCCATTACCGCATTATATCCCACACAAAACCCACTGTATCCTCAGAAAAAAAAAGTATTTTCCCATGAAAATTTACCTTTCATTTGCCAATGATATATCCGTACGAGATCCTTGGTCCTTAAAGCGATCGTACTCCACTGGAACTGGAGATCCTCTGGAAATTTCACATAGCTCCGGAACATCACTGTCGTATAGCTAGGTAAATCATCATAAATCGAAGTAAATGGGCCATCTGTACCAAGGCGTTTCACAAAACATACTGTGGATGCTTGCGAAATCCGAATCACCACCAAAAGGATGGTTGAAACCCAGATAGTGGGATGTTTACTACCTATCAACTGGTGATTCGGATTTCGCTGGCCCATCCACCGTATGGTACATATTTGCCCTATGTCAGCTACCGCCTTTTCAATTTGCCAGGTGACGCCACGACGGGCTCCGTGTCCACTGCTGCGACGGGCTCCGGCTTCGTACAGCAACTGCCTGCGGGTGTGCGGCTGAAAGGGAACAGCGGGGGACATTGGGAATCGGCGGATTTCACGATTCAAAATGAAGGTTTCCAGAGTCATGGGGGTACCCCAACATGGACATACTGGAAAATCATGGAAAATCCATCTATAAATGAATGATTTAGGGGCTTTACGCACCACATTTTCACAATTCGACCCTGAAAATAACAACTTTTGACCGGAAACTCATCTTCCAACCCCTGTTAATCCACTGGTGGCTAATGAGTACATTCAAAGGCGTTATCCGTTATCCGTTATATGCTACCTATGATCTAGGGGTGGTATTCAATATGATGTGGATGGGATAAAGTGGGTTAGATTCTCCATTACCCTCTTAGTAAACGTTTACATAGCTATGGACAATCACCATATTTAAGATGTAATTCAACTGGTATACCCTCTGGTAAACTAACATAACTGTGGAAAATCACCATATTTAATATCTAATTCAACTATACATGACCATTTTCAATAGCTACGTTAAATTGCCAGAGGGTACATATCCAGTTATGTTTGGGCATATAACACAGTTGCTAAGCAGTGACCTTATCTCCCATGGTACCGTCTAAGAAGGGTTCCTATTGGGAAAACCATTCAGGTCGGCCTGGAGTTTGGTTTGGGATTCATGATAACTTGTCTAGATGTAGGCGTAGGCACATATTCGTATTGTTTCAAATCACTTCATGTCATTTAATATCATTTCATGTCTACACACTACACGTGTGAAAATGCGAATCATATATGTATGTAGTAAATAGATAAATAAATGAATAAATAAATGAATATATATATATATACACATGTATAGATTTAGACACATCCATTTGCCATGGTCTTTTGGATCATTTGTTGCCTTTGTTCAACCTGCAAACTGCTCGGATGCAGGGTTTCTCATCAAACTTTGGAAAGTCCATAGATTCCAAGATGGTTGGTGATATCCCCGTCATATCCCATAGAATATCACCCAAAAATGCTTGGTTTAGGCACCCGGCAACCACCCTAAAACTCCTCCCAATTTCCGATGGCCTGACTTCTTTCAGATGGCGCCCTATCCAGCCATAGAAAAGTGTGACTGTTGATTCCGTTTCACTCCATGTAACTATAGACTACTTGGTGGCTCATCCCACTTAGTAAGTAGGTTACAACCCCAGTTATAAGTGGATTAACCCTACTTATCCCATTTATAACTGGGGTTATAACCTACTTACTAAGTGGGATGAGCCACCAAGTATAGATATACCTACCAGAAACCCAACAGTTATATGGGTTATAAACCAACTTAGCTAACAAACTGGACCATCACCTCGATATATCTTTGAAGTATTTACAAGTTGTTTTCCCAGTTTTCCCAGATATGCCTTGATGTTTTTGTTGGTAACCCCCCCATTTACTCTCCATTAAATCAACATGACGTCCCTCCCATCAGTCGGGGGTTGGAAGATTCATTTTCACTAAAAGTGGACTGTTTCAACCAATTTTCAGGCTCTATGTAACTTGCGGGCACACCAAACTGGGACCCACATTCCAATTTCTGAGGCACCTATGAATTGATTTTCAAGAGCGATGATCAGGCTTCGAAGGGGCTTACCCCGGGGGCACCAAAGGACATACCTACAGCCATCAGAGAGTAGGGAAAATGAGGTTATTTTTAAACACCTCAAATTAATGGCTATAGGAATATCCCAAGATTTGAAACCATTTTAAACACCTCAAATTTCGGAGCAGCCAATTTTCAGACCCAAATCTGAGAGATTTTAGTAGTATTTCGAGCCATACAACACCACAGGGCCCAAGGGTGGAGGGCGTTTACGATGTCTACTTGGTGAGATATCTTCCCAAATATATGGAGGTTTCCTAAGTCATGGGGGTACCCCAAGTCACCATGGTTGTTTCAATACTATAGTTTGGTCATCCATGACGACTGGATGATAACTGGGGTATCCCCATTTTAGGAAAGGACACCCCAATATGTGCCATGGTCAAGTTCGTTGGATGTATACCCAGCCATCAATTCATGAACGGTGATCCATATTCCATTTGGGAGTCTCACTATGGCATGGATGACCCTACTCCATGTACCATGTTTTGACCCTAGCACACATGACAAAGAACCAGTACTGGCTCAAGGGAAAGTGCTCTGTAACATTGTCATATGGATGAGCACCACTCGCAATTATCACTGAGTTGCTTGACTCCATGCTGCTGCTATTTCTGCTTCATTGCTGCCAGTCAAACCCTCAGTTTTGTGAGCTAACCCACGCAATTTGCTCGAAAGACCGTTTTTAAAGTAGCAGAGGTTCGTGACAACTTATTTTTGGCCAGCCAACCAGACCCTCCCAACAGCATTCTCAGAACCCACCTATGATTGCTGGATCACACACCCATGTTTTGTTTTGTTTTGTTAATCGTGGCAATATCCACTTTTTGGATTCTCAATTCCTCTCATAAAACACCATGATTGCCAGGTTGGCTATGCTCAAACAGGGTACTTCAATCCCCATATTTTGAGACTGCACCATAAGGATAACCCATTCCATCTTTTTTTAAATATTTTCATTATTTTGAAAACCAAACTTGCCACGACTAGGGACATAACACCAATTTTTGACAACAAAGCGGAAAAATCACAGTGCCAGTTATATCCCAATAGCATACCGTATACCATAAATGAAATGAGTGGTCTGTTGGTTGTATCCGTGTCATCTCCCCATTGTATCTCTATTCTATCCATGGTCATTTGACCCACATATCCCATTATAGCCCCAGTAATACCCATGATATCATCATGAACTTATAATATGAAACCCATAAGACAATGAGTGTCCTGACATATCATTATATGATATTGTATCATTAAACACACATCAAAGATACCACTCCTTGTTGAATCCATATGAATAAATATATCCGCGTTCTATCCTTCCTACATCCTCATGGTATCCCATATTTGGTCGGTGATGCAGCCCCATAGGTTGGGGCTTACCTTCATCTAGCAGAGTTCAAGACCCCTGATTGATGCTCGTAGGGGGTTAAACATGGTTAAACTATGTATCCAATATACTGGGGATCATCATCATCATCATCATCATCATCCTCATCCATGAACTGCGAATCCCCTTGTCAACCAGTATTTCCTGGAATCGGCTCAACACTGCTAAAATTGTCGAGCCAATGGTTGCCCTTTTGAACACATGGTTGCCTTTACGAGGTTTTTTCAGAACGCCTGGTACGCATCGCTTTGTAGATGGTTTACCCATTAAAAATGGTGATTTTCAATAGCTATGTTAGTTTACCGGAGGGTATTTACAAATTCCACTTGAAAACCAGCAAAAATCCCAAAAAACCCTGCTTGGAGGATCCCATGAAAGGGGAAGTGTTGTTTAATTCAGCCTTAGTGATCAAGTTCGTCCCCATTTTTTGTGGGCTTATCCCATTTGTACATGGCTGAGCAAAGCAAAAGGTTTGGCAAAACCAGTTCCGATCCCTGGGATGATCCGGAACATAATGGTTGGATATTCCCGTCATAATCCCACAATCCAGAACATATTAGCTTCTGGTAAACTAACAGTTTGCTATGGAGAATTACCATGCTATTCATGGGAAAACTCACTATTTCAATGGCGTGTTTTTTCAATAGCTATGTTGGTCATTACCAGAGGGTACCATCATACTTGTTCATGGGTGGACTAACTATGGTTACTAACTGTCGTGTGGTAACCATTTTAACCATGGCAAACTATGGTTACTAACTACATATGGTTACCAACTAGGCTTGCTAACTATGGTTATCAACCATGGTTGCTAACTATGGTTACCAAGTAACTATGGTTACTACGGCTACCTAACCATAGTTAACTAACATTAACTAACTATGGTTCCCAACTATGGTTACTAACGATGGTTAACGACCAACACTACCCTCTGGTAATTTAACATAGCTATGGAAAATCACCATCTATAGTAGGTAAATCACCTATAAATGGGCCATTTTCAATAGCTATTTTGACATTACCAGAGGGTAAGTGTTGATCCACAGGCCTTGGCTGACGCCGTTCCCTTCTTCGTCACCTGGGGCATTCGTGCCACCAGTGCCGACACGGGCGCGGTGTCCTGCGACGGACTGGCGAGGTGCGGACCAACTTGGTGATGGTTTTGGGGCCCTCTGGTTACCCTCTGGTAAATTAACATAGCTATGGAAAATCACCATTTATAATGGTTTTTCCCATAAAAAATGGTGATTTTCCATAGCTATGTTAATTTACCAGAGGGTATGTCAAAATAGCTATTGAAAATGGCCCATAGAAATAGGTGATTTACCTACTCTAGATGGTGATTTTCCAGTTCGCTATGTGTCGAAAAATCCAGTGGTGAACGGAGGGAGCGATTCGGAGCTAGGGGTATTCAGAAATTCCCTATATATTCCCTATTCAATGGGGAGCCAGTTGGAGCTACGAATCGAGTTTCCCAACCATCAAATAGTTTTGGGGCACTGATGCTATCTGGTTGGTTAACCTCCGGTAAACCAACAGCGAACTGGAAAATCACCATTTTTACATATTTTTACTGGGTAAATCCACTATTTCGACTGGGCCATTTTCAATAGCTATGTTAGGTGGTTTGGAACATTCTTTATTTTTCCACATATTGGGAATAATCATCCCAACTGACGAACTCATATTTTTCAGAGGGGTAGGTCAACCACCAACCAATTATTGTTGGTTATATGATGTTATATGTAAATATCCGTGAAACACCGTTACAGCCACACAGTTAGATTATTTTCATTCCTTTTTTTGTCAGAAAAGACTTTCCCTTCAGTAACCAAACATGGCTACCTGGAAAATTGTCTCAACAGAGGTTTCAACGGGCAAATTCTCTATCATGTGGGTAACACAATGTAAACCATCAGTCATCACCATTTTTATAGGTGGTATGTTTACCATTCCCAGTCGTGGGTGGTTGTTTATGGCATTATTTTACCCACATTAATGGGTTTATAACTGGGTCAGTACCAATTCATAGAAGTGGGTTAATAACATTTAACAACTGGGGTTATATATACGTAGGGGTTTCCTAAAATAGGGGTACCCCTAAAGCATCAATTTAAACAGGGTTTTCCATTATAAACCATCCATTTGGGGAAACCCCCATCGATGGAACCCTCCACTATTGGGATGTATATACAGCACATATGGAGGTTTTCGAAGTCATGTACCCCCGAATCATCCCAGATTAGAACATTTTAGACATATGGGCTTTCTGGAGATATGGAATACCCTCTGGTAAACTAACAGTTTGCTATTGAAAATGGCCATTTATAGTGAGTTTTCCCATTAAAAATTGTGATTTTCAATAGCTATGTTAGTTTACCAGAGGGTATATGATTAAATCACCCATATTTGGCTTCATAACTTAGAAGCCATTATTCCAAATCATCCCATATTTTCATCATTTTAGGACACCCTCTGGGAATTTAACATAACTATGGAAAGATCCACCATTTTTCATGGGAAAATTCACTATAAATGGTGTTTTTCAATAGCTATGTTAAATTACCAGAGGGTACCCCTGGTGATTTATGAATCTCCCATTAGAGGCTAGAGCCATGCTGGAACCTCTCAGGATTGAGGACGCGACAGTTGGAGGCACTGCGCGGCAGGGCGCCAAGGAGTTCAAGAAACAGTTGCGCCTTGGGAAACAAAGAAGGGTGTGTTGACCCATGCTGACGCCAGGATACGGTGGATGGCCCAGCGAAATCCGAAGCACCAGTTGATAGGTGGTAAACATCCCATTATTTATAGGGTGTCAACTATCCTTTTGGTGATGCAGGATTTCGCAACCATCCACAGTATGGAGCTGAAATGGAGTTGTAAACCCAAAAACATGGGGGAAATCTATGGATTTTTCTATCTACTTCAATGGTTTTGCTATTTTTGCTGATGAAAAATGGTGATTTTTTCATGGGTTTCTTCAGTCATGGGGGATCCTACGGGATCCAAAAAGTCCCCATGGCTTGAAAGATCCTATGGATTTGGGGGTACCACCGTGTCGGGAAACTTCCGAACTTGAGAAGCCACCACAAAAAAGGCTATGAAGTACTGATCTGGTTGGTGGTTTGGAACATGGCTTTTATGACTTTCCGTATATTGGGAATGTCATCATCCCAACTGACTTTCATATTTTTCAGAGGGGTAGGTCAACCACCGACCATATTTTTTTTTGTGGGTTTATGACATATCATCAACAATGACCATGTTGGGTCCATGGAAGGTGGGTTCAATATTGGATATAAAACCGTTGTGATTATTCATGATTGTTCAATATGTGAAATTGTCATTACATTTCATTATGGTTAATTTTCACCTTTGATGACAACCCACTAGTCATCAATACATGTGGTTCCATTCAGAAAGTGATGGATATTGACGGACATTCATGCGATATTAATTGTTTTGTTCTGGATTGCAATAACATATTACAACAGTATAATAGACAATAGTAGAAAACAACAACAAACAACAATAGCCCGATATACAAATGGAACAAACATCATGATCATAATTTGGATAATTGTTGATGATCAAAAATGCCAATATGGTAAGCCCACCATGATTTTGGCTGAAGCACAGGGCACAAACAACGAGGGACATCAACACAATTTCAGCAGACGTCACTCTAAATGCCTGGCTGCTCGGGGGAAACATCCCAACATGACCTTGTTGGCGAATTATGTTACCCTCTGGTTATGTCAAAATAGCTATTGAAAATGGAAATTTATAGTGAGTTTTCCCATTGATAGCATGGTGATTTTCCATAGCTATGTTAGTTTACCAGAAGGTAATTCAGCCAGATAAATAGGGTCAACACAAATGACATTGGTCAATGGTAAATAGAATTAAATAAACCCATAGAATGATGGACAAATGGAGAAATTTGGGATAGCTGCAATTTTTTTGGCTAGGAGATGCCATGGGAATATGATGGACCATGGGATGATATTTTTTTGCCATTTGAAACGAAAGAAGTCCAGGATGTGAGCGAAAAAAAATGGACTTAAGCAACACAGATGTGGGTGAAGCAAGCTAGATGTGGGTTTCAACCACAAAAAACACAGTGGACAACAAACAAATGCGATGTTTGCATTTTTTTGGTGAAGATTATTGTTAGGGTCCGAAATAACTTTTCCTTTATCCCGGTGGTTTGGAGAAAATTTATTCCAAGATATGTTTGGTTTCCAAACTCTTCCAAACTCAGTGTGCCCCTGTGCCCCAGTCTAAACTGGCTGAGGAACATAGCAGCCCTCCCAAATGCGCTGAAACTTCCCGTCACAGTGCCGCAGCCTGCGGTAGTGTTTCAGTTGCACGAGAGATGGTGCTTGCCTAAGGTTCACTGATATGGCTATGAGTCAAAACCCTGGCAGCCTAGGTACCCCAAAATCGGTGGTTACTGTAACGGATGTTTCTTCGCCCAAATAATTGTGGTAACACTAAATTTTCACCCATCCCCATATGATTAAAGTAGAATTCTTGTGCTGAGAAATCACTTCTTATTTTTGCTTGCTAAATTGGAAGCATGCCCAAGATCATCTGTAAATGAAGGATGCTTTGTTGCTGCTAGCCCACTGAAGTCGAAAACCCGACATGGTCCATGTGGTACAATTGCTGGTTGGTGGTTTGGAACATGAATTTTATGACTTTCCATTTCATATATGAGAATAATCATCCCAACTGACTTTCACTCTATCATTTTTTAGAGGGGTAGGTTGCAACCACCAACCAGGTATAATGATGATATTTTCAAGGGATAGGATGGGGATTACCCTCCGGGACTCCAACAGTTTGCGAACCATTTTTTCCGCTATGTAAACGTTTACCAAAGGCTATGATAATGATAGGATTGATGGGGAAGGAATGATAATGACTTCCGCAGGATGAAACCACAAATTAGATAGATAGATAGATAGATAGATAGATATATATATATATATTATAAAATATGTATACATATCCATGCCCTGAGAACTGATGATTAGGTGGAACTGCAGCCCCTTCCGATAATTTCCGGTCGACCGACCCCGGGAGAGGAATGACTTCACAAACGATCTGATGGGGACATGTTTGATTTATAACCACAGGAAGGGACCAGGCACATTGATTTCTAGGATTAGTCTGATTTATGGTGGATGTATCTATATTTAGATAGGGTTACAAACCAACTTAGAACTGGGGCCGATTCAGAACCACCTGTTTTCTTCAATTGGGGCTTGTTTCAGATGTCATCAAAGGCCACAACACCAGAGGAATAGAACGTGGATGGATTGCAGCGGTGATATTTTTTGATGGGGATCAGCAGACACCACCCATCCCACTTTTTCAAGTCAAACTTCTTGGCGTTAAACAAACACTAAGACAATCATGCCATTATAATCTCCATTGTTTCATCACCTGTCTTCCAAAAAAGACCAACTGCAGGCGACGATTGCGTCCTGGTCGCCCTTCACTCAGCACTATGTGCCTTGGAACCTTTGGCATTTTTCCGTCATGTGGATATATTGGGTATCTCGACTACCTATGGGAATATTTCTGGGGAAATTATGGCACATAATGGGAATATATACCTAATATGGGATATATATATAATATGGGAATAACTACGGGATATAATACCTAATTATGGGATGTTTTCCACTGACCGTCATGGGGATATATTGGGATGAACATACAGTACGTGTTTATATATAGTATAAATCTATGTGGAACATTTATGGATATTTCAATGGGATTTTTTTGATGGGATATTACTGGGAAGCTGGGATATATTGGGATGTAGCCTCTGGAAAACGTTTACATACCCTCTGGTAAACTAACATAGCTTTGGAAAATGGCCCGTTTATAGATGGTTTACCTACTAATAATGGTGATTTTCTATAGCTATGTTAAATTACCAGAGGGATAACTATGGAACATCACCATGTCTAATAGGTAAATCAACAAACTTTCTATAAAGTTTTCAATAGTTCTGTTCAACTAGCAGAGGGTACAGTACATATGGAGGTTTCCGTTTAACCAGATTAGACCATTTTAGTCTTGAAACCCATGGTGGTTTGTGGATCCACCATTTTAGGAAACCTCCACACACACACATATATATACAATATAAATCTATTTGGAATATTTATGTATATTTCAATAGATTTCAACAGATAAAAATAATGATTTTCTCATTGGTCCATCGTTTCTTATCGTTGGTTATGCGGGATCTAACCTTTATATATATATGTATATATGCAGGGCTTTTAATCATCAATGGGGATATATAGTGGGATATGCAATGAACATAACATATCATGGGGATATAGGCGTATATAACCCCTAGCTATTCGGAGGATTTATTGCAAACATAGTGGGATATCAATAGGGATTAGTATAAGAAACAGCCACCGTGATTTCCTAGTATATTCCCATTAAACCATCATTATCCTACTATATGTCCCATTAAGTCATGGTAAGTCCATTATCTTATGATATTCCCATTATATCCAGTAGCATCCGCTAACATTCATTAAATCCTGATTTCCGTCTGGGCCTATTAATGTTAATGGACAAATTAAGCCATTAATGTCCCACCATGATATCCCCATGATATTCCAGTCTGACATCACGATTATCCAATGAAATGTCCCATGATATTCCCATGATATCACCATGAGTTTACCCTCTGGTAAACTAACATAGCTATTGAAAATGGCCATTTATAGTGGATTTTGCCATTAAACATGGTGATTTTCCATAGTTATGTTAGTTTACCAGAGGGTATATAGACAAACAATTTCATTCTAGACATATTCCCATCACATTCCACCTACATTCCCATGAAATTCAAGTATGCATATTCCCATAAACCATATCTTCAGAGCAAGGCCTTTTTTTGTCGAATATCGGCGGTCTGTCTATCGCACGACAATGTACCCAGCATTCCCGAGGCCCAGTCAATTTATGATCCCACCATGTTCCCACTATCCGATGGGCCCCATCATGTTTCATCATATTCCCAGCATAAAGTCATGGTAAGTCCAAAATTTCCATGAAATGAAAAATCTCAAAATCCCCATTATAATATATATATATATATATCCTCAACATTTTCCCATTGAGTATATATCCCATAAAGTCATGGTAATTAAGTTACTATCATTCCCATTGAGTAGATATAATCTTATGTACCATTCTTATTTCCCAATAGTAGTGATATGTACCATTACTATGTACCATTTTTATTCTTGTTCCCTATTGATTAAGTTATTGTAATTTCCCTATAGTATATATAATCTTAGGGAATGTAAGAAAATAAGTACTATAGGGAAAACCTATAGGGAATAGTAATCTGGCATATACATTATTATTTGGATAGTTACCATTATTTTATGTCCCTATAGTAGTATATTTCCCCATAGTATATATGATTTATTATTTCCCTACTATTTCCCTATTTGTTACTATTTACCCTCTGGTAAATTAACATGGACCCTGGCAGAAAACGGGGTTGGAAGATTAGTTTCCATTAAAACTAGGCTATCACTTCAGGGTCAACAAGTTAATTTACCAGAGGGTAACCATTATTATTCCCTATATGTAAAAAAATAGTAATAAAGGCAAATAAGCAATACTTATTACTATTTACTATTATTACTACTATTACTATTTTTCCATTTATTTACCATTATTCCATAAGTTATGGCAATATCAGAAAATCCAAAGGTTCGCGTCGCCTTGGTCTCGGATGAAGGGCTCTGGGTCGGGGAGCAGCGTGGCAGGCCAGATTCCAGCTGGGAAGGTCCAGGTTTCCATAGGGTTTCTATGTGAGGTTTCTATATATATATTATAATATATAATATATAATATAATAAAATATATATAATATATAATATATAATATATAATATATAATATTTAATATATAATATATAATATATAATATATAATATATAATATAATATAATATAATATATAATATATAATATAATATAATATATAATATAATAAAATAATCTAATATTATATAATATATAATATATAATATAATAAAATATATATACTATATAATATAATATATAATATAATATATAATATATATAATATATAATATTTAATATATAATATATAATATAATATAATATAATATATAATATATAATATAATATAATATAATATATAATATAATATAATATTATATATTATATAATATATAATATAATAATATATATACTATATAATATAATATATAATATATAATATATAATATATAATATACAATATATAATATATAATATATAATATAAAATATATAATATATAATATATAATATATAATATATAATATAAAATATATGATATATAATATATAATATATAATATATAATATAATATTTAATATATAATATATAATATATATAATATATATAATATATAATATATATAATATATATAATATATAATATAATATATATATAATATAATATAATATATATATAATATATAATATATAATATATAGTATAATATATATATAAATAATATTTAATATAATATAATATAATATAACATAACATAATATAATATAATATAATATAATATAATATATATATAATATTATATAATATAATATGATATAATACAATATAATATAATATAATATAATATAATATAATATACTATATATATATTTACATACTTAAATGTGGTTTATGGTAGTCTAGTAGTTTTGTTCTTTTTCTAGATGTGACTTAGTTAGTCAATGAGGTGAAAGCTCATACGAACTTGAGGGTGAAGCCAAGGGGTTAGTTTCATAGCTATAACTATGCTGGGATTAGTTTACCTCCACAAGTTTTTTTTTTGGAACTAAATATCCCAAACTATGTGAATATTTTCATAGGGATTAGTTTTTTTTTCTAGGTTCAACTTAACTATGGTGAACTATAACCCAGAAAAATGAGTGGAACTGCACCCCCAGGTAAAGGTTTTCATGCTAGTTACATGTAGTTCTAGGGCGTCTAATGGTTTCTACATTTGAGGAAGCCCAAAGTGACAGGCGCAGCTCGCTGGAGATCGAGCTTCCCCCTGGAGACTATCAGATGACGGTGGAGGCCTTGGGCTTGGGCCATGGGTGGCCGTGAAATTCATCTCGTCCTCGCCACGCCCCAGAAACTATGGACCATGGTAGGCCGTAGGATGAAATCAGGTGAATTTAGGACCATGCAATTGTCTGGGTAAATTCCATCACGACCGAGCCCTGTTCTCCCGAGCCCTGGTTCATCATGGTGTACTTTAGGGAAATCATCCCCTTTTATGGCCGCAAGATTCAGGTGAGTGAAATATTATAATTGACCCAGATATATGAGTTTCATATGAACGGGATCTGATGACTCGATGGGATCCCAGATTTGGTCAATCTTCCTGGCCCAAGCCTCCGGGAATCAAACGTGGCTGGGAAATCCCCGAAAAAAATGGACATTTAAATTGGACAATGATCGAACAAAATGGATAGATTTCTGCCATGTTTGAGTACCAGAGGGTTTATGCCTTTTATTGCAGGCAAGCTCAGCAGGCACTATGTGGATCTCAATGTTTCATGGTCAACAGCATGATACCCCTCATATCAATGGATTGGTTTGTCTGGGAAAATCGACCGGAAACCCATGGGTTTTTACCATCAAATTGGGTGGGGTTTCCGGTTAAAATTTTCCCATGACCCAAGTCTGTGATCAGAACACTCCTAATTTCTACAGGACAATACGGTGGATGGCGGCGAAATCCTGCATCACCGCTTTGGATGAAACCCGAACGAAATAATGGGATGTTTACCACCTATCAGCTGGTGATTCGGATTTCGCTGGCCCATCCACAGTATCACAAAAACTGATTCTACAGGGCCCCAGGGATCTTCAGAAAATTTTTGCTGTCTTTGCCTCCAATTCTTCTCCGGGGCCGGAGAGGCCTCCGTTTTTTTTCAAGCAGATTTCTGGAGTATTTAACCTCTAGGAACACATGCCCCAAATTCTTCTGTGCTGAAACTCCCGATAGGTTTATTCTAGTAGTCATTGTAGCTGGTTGGTGGTTTCAAACATGAATTTTATTTTCCATTTCATATATGGGATGTCATCCTTCCCATTGACGAACTCATACTTTTCAAGATGGTAGGTATACCACCAACCAGATAGTCACCTCACTGAAAAAATGGTCAACAGGGGAACTCATCCCACAATCGCCAACCAATTCAGGTTGGTGAATTATTACAATTTACCCTCCGATTGATTGGAGAATTCATAAGAATTTGAAGATGGTATACTTACAGCAAAGCCTCTAAAAGTCATAAGATGGTCTAATCACCAACATTAAGTTGCAACAGTGGCGATCATTTTTTGTTGTTTTATTTTAGCTCAGAAATGAAGATACCCAGTACCTCTACGTAAATGGTTCAGTCCTTGTGGCCGAGACTCATTGAATCATTAATGGAGTTGGTTTTGTCTGACAATAATCTGGGTAAATTATAACGACCTCACTGCGACCTCACTGGAATCATGGTTAAGAAGGGAAATCATCCCCAAAGATCATATCAAGTTGGTTAGTTGTATCCCAGTATATATCCGCATAAGATCTTGATTTTTCTTGGTTGAACAGTTCACAGTTAAACCTAAACCTGTTTTTTTTCGCTCAATTTTCATGACTTCTCCAACCAAAATTGTCGGTTGAACCTCAATTTCAACATCAAACTTAGAAACTGTTGGAGAAATCGACGGAACATTGGTTTGAAAAATGGGACATCATTGGAAGATACTAAGTTACTAAGTTTTATCCTATGGCTATTTAACATAGCTATGGACAATCACCATTCTTAAGAGGTAAATATAAGATAATATAAGTAAATCAGCCACAATTTGTACCATAGTGGATGATTAGCCCATGATAGTTATTTAATGTTATTTACAATTTAGCTATGTTAAATCCTCCATATGTTAGTAAGAGGTAAATCATTTTCCAACCTGCCAGGAGATGTCACCGCTATCGCCACCTGCTGGCTGCATGGCCATGGGTGTGGCTGCCACTTGCTGGGAAGAAAAAGCCGGGAAAAGCCATGGAAAATCCAGGGACAACTTATGGTTCGAAGGGTGGAAAATCAACGAAAATCAGTGGAAAACCCATCGAAGATATTGAAGATATTGGACAATCACGGAAGATCCTATGGAAAGCCTTGGAAACCCCATGTTTCAGTCGTCATCTTCAGGAAGATCCTGATGTTTTCAGTTTGAATTCCGTTTTTGAAGCTCCCCATGTTTGTGAGTTCACTTTCCCCAACATGTTTTTAGTAAATTAGGGAGTTTCTCCCCAACATTTAGGGGTTTCCGTTTTGTCATGGGGGTCATCCAGTTGTCATGGATGACTGGTTGGTGGTTTGGAACATGAATTTTATGACTTTCCATTCAGTTGGGAATGTCATCATCCCAACTGACGAACTCCATCATTTTTCAGAGGGGTAGGTATACCACCAGCCAGACCGTAATGTGGGTAAAACTAGGTCAATCAACTGGATGGGTAGAAACTAGTCCTAACTAGTCTTTCGGCAAGTCTTTTGGTAAGATTTTCTGAAACATGATGATCAAAAAATAAGACTAATGTTTAGTCATGATGATCAATGTTTCAATGTTAGTCAGATGACCATGACCTTTGCCATTGAAACAACCAAGCGTATATCCATCATGGATCCTATGATTTTCCCGATTTTCTCCGATCATAATCCCAACATAAAACTCATGGTAAAGCCATAATAAAGCCATAATAAGCCATATCATGACTTACCACATATAACTTATAAGGATATAAACCATGTAAGTCATGATATAAAACCATGTAAAGCCATATAAAGCCATAATAAACCATATCATTCCATGACTTACCACATCGAGGTTTCTCTCGTTCCCTTTTCTGCCATCGAACGCTCGAGTTCTGCCTCTGGGATGCAACAAATCTTGGTACGAAACGTGCTGGCAGATGGAAGAATGTGCCAACAAAAATCAGGTATGAAACAATATGTAGATATACAATGACATGCATACATATGCCTGGATCTTATGCCAGGGTAGTAAAAAAACAATGTAACGATTGAAGACCCAGGTGGGTAACATAGCCAAGGAAAACTGTTTATAGTTGATTTACCTATTGCACATGGTGATTTTCCAGCTCGCAAACTGTTAGTTTACCAGAGGATATCATGTTATATCCTAAAATGTGAGGCCCCCAAGATATCTAAGTTGGTGCAAATAACTCCAATCACTATGGTTTATGGTACACAAATAACTATAGTTACTGGGGCCTATAAACCAACTTAGCTATCTTGGGGGCCTCACATTGTAGGATTTTTCCACAGGTATTTCCACAGGATATCAACATTCTTGCTGGTTGAGACCCAGTTCCAGGCCCGTCGAATTCCCAATTTATGGTTCGTTCTATACCCCATATATTTGTGGATAAATGGCACTTTTCGACCTTGAAATCATTTTTTTGTTTATGAACCTTTGTTGACTGGTTAAATCATGTTAAATCATGTTAAATCCACCTATTTAGCATGATTAACTCCCTATTCTTGATACTTAAATGCCGATTTTCTCTTGGTTAAACCCCAATTATAGATTCTATATCTACCATAAACCCAAGTGATATGATGTGATATGAGTGAACTAAACCAACTTACCATAGCCATATTAGCTGTGTCTCCATTGTCGTCTACTATTCCGTCAGATATTTTCCACCTGATTTCCATTAGTTCTATTCTATTTCCATTGTAGTCCATATATCCGTCAAATATCTTCCAGTTGGTTGAACCACCGCCCCAAAAAAAGCATATGTAAATTATTTTCTTCGAGTGATCCCCACCAACTGTCATTTTTTGGACACATTTTCTCACATTCTATCTGACATTCACATTTTATCTAACATATTTTCTGACATTCTATCTGGCATTCTATCTGGTATATCTTCGGAGATTCTTTGTGGTTGAGATCCGGGGGGAACACTCTAATCCGGAGCTCGCGGTTGAGGTCCGGTAGGGAACACTTTGATCCGGAGCTTGCGGTGGAGGTCCGGCGGGGAACACTTTGATCCGGAGCTTGCGGTGGAGGTCCGGCGGGGAACGCTCTGGTCAGGCGGATAAATCAATCAAAGGAAGCAACCGGTAAGATCGGGCAAGTCAAGCACGGTAGGTTTCACTCCCTGACCTAGATCAACTATTATTTGATTTCATGAGCTTTCTTATACTCTTGATGGTTCCTTCATGTTAACTTACTCAGACACTTGATGCTACGATTGACATGGGGTGGGGTGTTGACGTTCATGTTAACTTACTCAGACACTTGATGCTACGCTTGGCATGTGGTGGGGTGTTGACGTTCATGTTATCACAATGTGACAAAGCATCGGGATGACTCCGGGCAGAAGTGCCAGAGCGGATGGCTCGCAGATGTTCACACTGAACCATGCGAAAGTTGAACGTGCTGAGTCGATGAGCGATGATATTGACATATTTTGGCCAAGGCAAATGTCAATCTTCGCTCTATGGCCTAGCTTTCCACAACCAGAGCGGCCCAGTACAGTTGTGCTGGCATCCTGTTGGTGTGATCAGTTGTGAACACAAATTTGATGGGATAACAGCATTGAGGACCCCTGACCCAAGGTTGTTCAAGACTAGTGCACGCGAAGGTCACATGAGTCAAGACAAACGAATGGATCGAAGATCATAACCCTTTTTTGGGCCTTCAGACCCCTCCCCTGATATTACAAACAGATCGAACTTAGACGCGCTGGACAGGGAAGAGCTGGGCCATGGTGCATTTGGCAAGGTCTACCATGGGATCTTCCCGATGCAGCAGGTAGCTGTCAAAGTCCTTGCCCGTGATTCCTTCCGAACTTCTGAGTGGGAGATTTTGGCTGCTTTGTCGCGG
This sequence comes from Cladocopium goreaui, assembly GCA_947184155.2. Classification (NCBI taxonomy): domain Eukaryota; class Dinophyceae; order Suessiales; family Symbiodiniaceae; genus Cladocopium; species Cladocopium goreaui. Next base: position 451,323 of record CAMXCT020004301.1, on the reverse strand, counting down.
CACCGGCACCCGCATATATTGAGCACCCGCGCCTGTTTTCTGACCAGCGACACATATGATCTCGTGTCAGAGCTCATCCTCGGCAGCGACCTCGAGACTTTTCTCCTTGAAGTGGCCTCTGATGATTATGCCCAGGAATTTCGGTTCCAGGCCTCACAAATTGTGCAAGCAATGGAGTTCTTGCACGACAACATGATCGGCCATTTCGATCTCAAAGGTGAGATCTTGATGGATGACCGATCTCGCTGCCTGAAAATGATTGATTTTGATACGGCGGAGGGGGTCAATGCCCCGCTCACCGCTCGCAAAATGACCACAGCCCACTACTTAGCTCCTGAGATCATGCTTACCAACAGGCAAGTGGAAGCATCCCAAGGTTATGGCCTTCCTGCAGACATGTGGAGTTTTGGGGTAAATTTGTATTATCTTTGGACACACAGGGTACAAGGGGTCAAGTGGTCGGGTCTAGTTCCAAGCGTTTCATGGAAATATGGTCGCTGACCCAAACTAATGTTTACAAATGATCTTTTACCTTCCCAGTTATGTTATATATATACATATACATATACATACATATATGTATATTTGCAAACACATACATTATATATATATATATTGTGTACATATATACACATACAGACACATGTAAATAAGTTTACACACACACACACACAACACCAATACCAGTAGTACCGCACAAGGCGGTGGCAGAAATTTCAAAAATAGGGAACTTATAGGAGAGGTTGGTTGTTGTGAATCACGGATGGCAGAGCGAATCCATTGATGGACCGAAAGGTGGTTGGAGCTGTGTTTTTCGGAGTGGTTGCAATGGTTGCACTGGTCACCTCACCACAACTGCTGCATGTAGTGTGGTGTGATTAGTGCAGCTGTAGTTGTAGTTGCAGTGTAGTGTAGTGGAGTTGTAGTTGCAATGTAGCGTAATTAGTGCAGTGTAGTTGCAGTTCTAGTTGTGGTGTGGTGTAATTAGTGTAGTGTAGTGTAATTTGCTGTAGTGTTTTGTACTGTAGCGTGGTATAGTGTAGTCTAGTGTAGTGTAGTGTAGTTGTAGTTGCAGTGTAGTGTAGTTAGTGTAGCCTAGGTGTAGTGCAATGTAGTGGTAGTGGTTGTTGCACTTGCAGTTGCACTTGTAGTTGTAGCGTAATGTAATGTAATTAGTGTAGTGCAGTGTTGTGTAATGTAGTGTAGTTGTTTTTGTAGTTGTAGTGTGCTGCGGTGTAATTAGTGTAGTCTCGTGTAATGTAGTGTAGTTGTAATTGTGGTTGTAGCTGTGGTGGTAGTGGTAGTAGCAGTAGTAGCAGTAGCAGCAGTAGCAGTAGCAGTAGCAGTAGGAGTAGGAGTAGTAGTAGGAGTAGTAGTAGTAGTGGTGGTAGTAGTAGTAGTGGTGGTAGTAGTAGTAGTAGTAGTAAAAGTACTCGCCGTCTTTGTGGTGGTGGTGGTTGTTGTAGTGTAATTAGTGTAGTGTAGTGTGCTGTAGTGTAGTGTGCTAAAGTGTAGTGTAGCGTAATTAGATTCAATTAGTGTGGTGTAATGTAGCGTAGTATATTTGCGTTTGTAGTTGTAGCAGTAGCGTCGCGAAGTGTAGTGTAGTGTAGTGTAGCGGTAGTCGTAGTTGTAGCGGGTAACACTGCGATCTAGCGCTTGCAGTTGAGGTCCGGCGGAGGAGGCGGAAGGCGGGCGAGGAGGCGGGCGGGACAGCTGACATAAAACCTAACAACCTTCACCTGACAGGTGGGGAAATGTTGTTCATGGTTAATCCGAACGATGTTCATAGCTAAATCCATTTTTTGCAATTATTCTGGTTAAATCCCTATTGTTTATAGTTGACTATAATATAGTAAAGCCATGTATAGGCCAGCTTTTGGTTAAATCCGCATTCTTCTTCATTATGGTAAAATCCATTGAAATTCCTATTTTTCATGGTCAACTCCATCATGCTTAACTATTGTAACTATTGTTCATGCTTCAATCCCAACACTTCACGGTAAACACCATATTTTTCACGGTAAAATCACCCTTTTTCACGGTTCAACTCCGATTTTTTCGGTGACCTCAGCGACGCCAAAAAAAATCTCGCGCTGTTCTTTGGGGGAACGGGATTAGACCCCGACCCCTCGGTGAGACGGCTGGCCATTCGTACAGCCAAGAAGGTCAGGAAGAGATTGAAGTAAAAGAAGAAGAGATCCTCCAGCAGCAAAGGGTCAACTTCGGTGTCGAGCTCATCGAGCAGCAGCGAGGTGATGGTCAACACAGAGCTGTTCGAGGGGCAAAGGGAGTCCCACAAATTGTGGAAGAAGGCTCCCGGCACCCTGGCGGTGGCAACGGTGCTGGAGGCCCAGCAGAGTTTGCTCACCAGGCAAGGCTTTCAGCCGGATGTGATCGATCCCTTTTTTTTCCACGGTTAACTCCCAGGCCGTGGGCTCGGTGCCGCCCTTCTTGGGCTCCTCCCTGGGCTTGGGCGCGCGCTGTGATGGCCTAGGGGCACTGCCGCTGCCGCTGGAGCCGTGGTGGTGATTTCAGGGTGATTTCAGGGTGATTTCAGGTGGGAATTCGTGTTTTTTTTTATGATTTGATCTGATTTTTTCAGTTTTTCAAAGATTTTTGAGGATTTAATGGGGATGAATGGGATTTGATGTAGGATTCATGGGATGTGATGGTGATTTCAATAGGTTTTGGGTGATTTTCCAGCATTTTGCGGGGATCTCAGCAGTTTATGGGATTTTGGGTGGCAGTGGATATTTATGGTTTTTGTGGTTGTTCGAAGATTTTTTGATGGGGATGAATGGGATTTGATGGGGATTTGAATAATGTGATGGTGATTTAACCATCCACAGATAGGGATCTAGCCGAGGAAGACTGTGGATATTTTATGGGATTAATGTGATTCTATAGGGATTTAAACCATTTTACAATGGAAATTTTTGGGGTCAATGCAACAATTGGATTTAAGATTTTGCGGGAATATGAGATGTGATATATCTATAGATCGATGGTTGATATATCTACAGATATTTAGACATATTTAGACCAACCTGAATTATACAAACCACTCAACTCTAACGTCAGTTGACATAGGATAGCATCTAAGGTTGGATAGTATATAATTATAATTGATTGGGGATATTCCATATACTATCTACAATAAATCCCATTATATCCCTTTAGATCTATAGAATGTACCCTCCAGCATAGCATGCCATTTATAATTGATTTATCCACTAAAAATGATGATTTTCCAGTTCGCAAACTGTTAGTTTACCAGAGGGTTATATCTCATTATTTCCCGTTGTATCCCATTATATCTACCAGGTGGTGTCCCATAGTTAGCTAAGTTGGTTTATAATTCCAATAGCTTGGGTGTATGGTAGATATATCAATACTTAATGAAGGCTATTAACCAACTGAAGACTGTGGATCTATCTCATTGTATATATAAGTATACCCCATGACATATCCGACTAGGCTATATCCACCAATGTCTCCGTATGGTTGCCAATTCATGGGGGTACCCCTAAATCATCCATTTTCATCGGATTTTCCATTGTAAACCATCCAGCTATTGGGGTACCCCCATTGATGCAGGACGCCATCAGCGACACCGGCGGCTCTGCCGCCTATGGTGGCCCTGTGGATGCGGATGGGCGGCTGCTGATCCGCGAACGCATCATGTTGAGCCTTGGATGCCGGGCAGGGCGGAAGTTGTCGAAATACCATGGTTCAATGGATTGGTTTAGGGGAAAATTTACAGGAAAACCCCATCTTTAATGGTAAAAACCATGGTTTCCTGTAAATTTTCCCTTAGACCAATCCATTGAATGGTTTATGGATGAGATGACCACTACAATGGGGGACAATTAATATAGTTGGATCATATTGGTTGACCAACAGAAATGGTGATATTCTATGGGAATTCTTGATGGAATATATTGGGGATATCTCAACCATACGGATATATATATATATATATATTTATTTATTTATGCGGTTTTAATGGTACATACCCTCTGGTAAACAAACATAACTATGGAAAATCACCATTTTGATGGGTAAATCCACTATAAATCACCATTTTCAATAGCTATGTTAAATTACCAGAGGGTACCCTCTGGGAATGAAACACGGCTAGCTGGAGAATCCCACATTTTTCTTGAGGTTTCGTTGGGAAACCCATCGAACTAATTCCCATGGGGGTTTTCCAGCAAGCCACGTTTCATCACCGGAGGGTAATCCCATCCCCCTAATATTAAACACCCCCCCTGGCTGGAATGTGGAAATTCCCTATGAAAAACAATGGTTTCGTAGAAAAGGGGGTGTTTAATATTGGATGGGATTAAATGTCCGCCAAATTGGAGTTTTTGGACACTTGAAAAGTATCTGTTGGAGACTTTCCAGCCTCAATTTCGTTGGGTGATGTGAAAAGCTAGCACATTTACCCGCTGAATAAGGGAGAGGATTTTAAGGCATCAAACATATGGGAACAGAATCCTCTATAACTGGATGTTCATCTATCAAACTCAAACATGGGCATATAGAATGGGGTTAACCAGAATCTATCATGGGATATGATATAATGGGATATAATCTGGGTAAATCATAACGACCTCACTGGAATCAGGTTAGAAAGGGGAATCATCCCCAAATAGCCTTATTTCAGGTTAGTGAAATATTTTTGCTAAGATATAATGGGAACATCATCTACAAATCTAGAAATTTCTGGGCGATGGGAGGATTTCGCCATCAGAAATGGTGGTATCATGACTGTGCAAAGAGGAGTTTTTCTTCATGTCTTTCCAAGTTTGCAGTTTTTCCTTATTGGGGTTGCTGTTTCAACCAAAAAGATAGGTGGGAAGTGTAGTGTGTGGGTCGGAAACCAAGGGTGTTTTTGCGGTTATAAATTCCACCCCACCGTGAGAATGGGTCAAGTGACAGAGCGCCTGGAGGATCATCCCATGTCATAAGTCATGCTAAGTCCCCATTGGGTCATACCCCATACCCTCTGGTAATTTAACGTAGCTATGGAAAATGACCATAGATAGTGGATTTTCCCATTAAACATGGTGATTTTCAATAGCTATGTTAAATTACCAGAGGGTAACTGGATGAACTAAGCTCGCAAACACAAGTGACTTTCATCGTGGATGATAGTCCTTCAAGCCGCTACTTCACCGATGGGGTGGGTTGGGGTGGGGCTGGGCAATAAGGCTCATGTTCCGCTGCGTCGGTACTATAACCTTTTTTTGAACGCCAGAAACAATTTCGGTACAAAGGCGTCCAGAGCACAAGAATAGATCTCTTGTTCCACAGTTGGCACAAACCCTCCACGGAAGGGCATGGTGCGATTGATTGCGATTGTATTGCTTTGGTGTGCATCAGAAAACACCAGGGGGTTTTCGGAAGTTTCTGTTCAATCCCAAGTTTTCGAGAAAATTGCCGTTGAGTGTAGAAGACTATCGTTGCTGAAGCCGGCTAAAAAACAGAGCCTGAGAGGATCGGTCGAAGAGGATCGGTCACACTATGATGGAGGAAAAAGGCTTGCTAGTTGCAATTGAAATTCTAGGCCACAATTCTTCCAAGGAAACACATCAAGATGATGTTCTTATCATCTTCGATTCTGTGCAGCATGTTCAAGAAAATGTTGCCTGGTCCATGTTGTCTCCAAAGACAATGCAGCGGAACCATGCCATCAGAGCTACGGGAAAGAAAAGATGGGTTTGACATTCTCCGGGTTTGCAAATATATTTGTCCAGAGAACTATAGGATCTCGTCTGTATCTATTTTATGGTTTGAAATCAAGATTCATCCTATATACATAAATGACAGTTATGCGCTTGGAGTGGCCCAGTTTATGCGCACTTAGTGACTCCAGCTCTTACGCTATTAGTGACCCAATTTTATGCGCTCTTAATCCACAGTCTCCATTAACTAACATCCATTGGGCATATCCTCATTAGTACATTCATTCTGGAATATTCCCATCATATTCTAATCTGGTTGGTGGTTTGGAACATTTTTTTCCTTTTCCATATATTGGGAATAATCATCCCAACTGACGAACTCATATTTTTCAGAGGGATTGACACCACCAACCAGTTATATTCCCTTTAAATCTCCATCATCATCTCCAAATTCCCCAAGGACGGACATCCACGACGGCCGCAAGAAGGTCTTCCTACGCCTGCCTGCGGCGTCGATGCTGAGGTCGTGATGGCGGCGAAGGGTCAGAAGAAACGGGGCCAAAATGGATGTTTTACCAACAAAAATGTGGATATCATGGGATATACCCTCTGGTTATTTGTTACATAGCTATGGTATAGATGGCCCATTTATAGATGATAAACATCCCGGCGGATGCGAAACCGCGCGAGCGTTTTGAGGGTGTGCTGAATAGGACTGTCAGAATCACCTATAATTTTCAATATAAAATGCTGTTCCGAACTCTTTTGATAACTCAATTTTGGTGAAAAAAAGTGGCTTCAAGATCTATTGAATTTTGACAAATCCTTGTAAATACTATGTGCATCAGACGTAGATTCGACGAGTTTTTTTAACACCATCGTCGGCTCAGCGATCCATCAGTTTGGAAGCTTTTCGACAGCAAGTTGCCAGTATGGCACTCATAACGCCAATGCCAGCAACGCAGGTACAGCATGACATCTTTGTTCTGCCCTGCTTTTGTCTGCAAATTGCTGGGCACAATTTTTTTAGCCAAATTCCACAGAGAGTCAATCTTCCCTGAAGAGCGTGTTAAACGTCACATGGAAACAGTGCAGAGCGTGACATGCAGAGCGTGTTAGAAGTCAAGTGGAAACAGTGCAGAGCGTAACATCCAGAGCGTGTTAGAAGTCACATGGAAACAGTGCAGAGCATGACATGCAGAGCGTGTTAGAAGTTGCTAGGCAAAAGACAGAGAATAACATCCAGACCGTGCTACGCAAGTGATGTTAGGCAAGAGCGATGGGATATCATGATATAGTGAGATATAAGATATCATGAGAGATCATGATATATGTTGGGGATACAAACATATTTTTCAAAAGTGCAATAAATGGATGAATTATGTAGTGACGACATTGCGATGTCACTATAAAGGACGGCCAGTTGGGTAACTATCTCCAGATGGTCTATTTCAGGTTAGTGAATTACTTAAACAATTACGCAACAATAAATGGCTCATACCAAAAATCGGGATATAATGGACACGTTATAGGGATACTAATGGTTTTTTTTACAAACCAACCATATGATTTGGGGTGTATGAAAATGAAATAACGGGTGATTTATCATCATTTGCTTATAATGTGGTTAAAACAATGCCATTTGCACCATCCCCCAGTCATCACCATCTTTATAGGTGGTATGGAAATCCCATTCCCAGTCATTTTTGTGGTTTATGGCATTGTTTTACCCTCATCAACCATCATTCACTATCAGTAACCATTATTAACCATCATTAACCACTATTAACCATCATTACTGGGGAATTAACCATTTACTAACCATTTATTAACCATCATTAACCATTAACGGGTGGTTTATAACAGCTAATCTGACTACTTTAGATGGATCATGAGGAACCCTTCCCGGCCATCTTGGCCATCTTCATGGGTCAAAATCAAGGGTTTCACCCCTGTGTTTTCCCAATGAAAGCAATGCATTCAATACATTGCTACCAAATTATATGCCGCAAGATATGCCATCATATCTCATTATATATATATATGTATATACATACATATAATATCTATATACATAAATACAGTACACACATATATATATATAGATGACTACCCCCATGAAATGTTGTTTTGTTTTTTTTCCAATATTAATTGACCTTCTTCAGGGTGGCTGTGGTTTCGGAAGACGCAATGGAGACGGAGGTCCGAGTCGGAATCGGAGAGTCGGAGTTGGCGGTGCCTCAGTTCGGAATCATAAGGTGTAAAACTAAATTTTGTAGTGAGTGACTATCTGGTGACTATCTGGTGATTATCTGGTGATTATCTGGTGATTATTTCGTAGATAGTTTATCTCTGACTAAGTTGGTGTAAAAAAAACCTGGTGATTATCAATCTGAACTTCTAAAATAATGGTAACTGAGTGACTATCTTACTAAGTTTTGTAGTGATTATCAATCTGGTTGGGTGGGTTTAGAAGCAACTCACAAGTATGGGGCACCACCTTGTGGATGGCAAAAAAACCATGTGTACATACAACTCTTGGTGATAGCTATGGTTTTCGAATGGTTAGGACCAAAAATCCACAGCACTTTGAGGGTAACAGTCACGTAATAAGGCATAGATGATATGCATCAGAAAATCACAAGAAGTTGGCAGATTTTCAGTGGTTGTCATCCGTTACAAGGGTGCAAATCATCACTATCTGAGGATCTCTTCATGTATAACACCCGGCCTTCCAGCAGATCAGCCAGGATAGCACTGGTCATGGCTCCATCATTTTCCAAGTCGTGCTGCCAGGTGGTCCTTGAAGATAGCAGCCACCAGCAGATTGCCCCGGCCGGGCTTGGGGATGGTACGCTCTGGTTATTTGTTACATAGCGAACTGGAAAATAGCCCATTTACAGTGGATTTTCCCATGAAAAATTGTGATTTTCCATAGTTATGTAAACGTTTACCAGAGGGTAGCTACGTACAACCTGGAACTTTCCAAGCGGCTTTTGGATCAAATTCGAGTATCGTGTTGATTTTTCTTCAGATAGTTAGCACCACCAGCTTACCAATCTCGTCGATGTGTGAAAAACTTCAAAAACCACAGAAGTCATCTAAGGTGATGTGCCATGGAGCTACTTGGTGGCTCACTACTCACGAATCGTAAGTGGGTTAGTTCACCCCAGTGATTTACATGGGATAAGGAGCGGGTTAATCCACATCAATCACTGGGGTTATAACCCACTTACGATTCGTGGGATGAGCCACCAAGTAGGAAATGGGTTTGTCTATCCATTATATGCTCAGTCGTGTTTGGGGATATAAGGCAATTGCCAAAAAAAACACTCAGATGGCCCATGCAAGTAGAGTCAATCGCTAGCGTTTTCTTGCTCGTGTCTTGATGGTGTTTCACCATGTTTTACCCTCTGGTAATTTAACATAGCTATTGAAAATGGCTAATTTATAATGGATTCACCCATTGAAAATGGTGATTTTCCATAGTTATGTTAGTTTACCAGAGAGTACACACCTCTTCATTGTTTTATAGACGCCTAAAAGTTTGCAACGCAACAAGTTGACCCATCTATTGCCACCGTCAGCTCAGCTCAGAAGGCCCTGTTCAACGATGCTGTCAACTCTTGTTGCTTCATAGCCACATTTTAATTTGTGTTTGGATGTTTAATATTTCATGATTCCATGTTGGGTAGTATATAAATTGTTTCAACCATCAAATTTTGGATGGTATCTTGCTATCAAGAAGCAGGCACTTGATGCTACCATATCCGCACTCAACCCCCATTGGATAGATGCTTCACCAGAGTAGATTTGACAAGATAGATGGACACATACTTGCAATATACAAGGTGGTGCCCCATAGTTAGCTAAGTTGGTTTATAAGTCCCATAACTATGGTTTATGGCAGATATAACTATAGACTATAGTTAATGGGGTTTATAAACCCACTTAAAACTGGGGGGCACCATCCTGTACCCTCTTGAAATCAAACATGGCAATGGAAAAGCATGCACAATTTGACATTTGGAGATGTCCCAGCGCGACGTTTGACTACAACCCCCACAAGACCTGTAGGTTGCCAACATACAGCCCCAAAGACGGTCAAACAACCCCCACAAGACCTGTAGGTTGCCAACATACAGCCCCAAAGACGGTCCAACAACCCCCACAAGACCTGTAGGTTGCCAACATACAGCTCCAAAGACGGTCAACAACCCCCACAAGACCTGTAGGTTGCCAACATACAGCCCCAAAGACAGTCCAACAACCCCCATAAGACCTGTAGGTTGCCAACATACAGCCCCAAAGACGGTCCAACAACCCCCACAAGACCTGTAGGTTGCCAACATACAGCCCCAAAGACGGTCCAACAACCTCCACAAGACCTGTAGGTTGCCAACATACAGCCCCAAAGACGGTCCAACAACCCCCACAAGACCTGTAGGTTGCCAACATACAGCCCCAAAGACGGTCAACAACCCCCATAAGACCTGTAGGTTGCCAACATACAGCCCCAAAGACGGTCAACAACCTCATAAGACCTGTAGGTTGCCAACATACAGCCCCAAAGACGGTCAAACAACCCCCACAAGACCTGTAGGTTGCCAACATACAGCCCCAAAGACGGTCCAACAACCCCCACAAGACCTGTAGGTTGCCAAGATACAGCCCCAAAGACGGTCCAATAACCCCCACAAGACCTGTAGGTTGCCAACATACAGCCCCAAAGACGGTCAACAACCCCCATAAGACCTGTAGGTTGCCAACATACAGCCCCAAAGACGGTCAACAACCCCCATAAGACCTGTAGGTTGCCAACATACAGCCCCAAAGACGGTCAAACAACCCCCACAAGACCTGTAGGTTGCCAACCCTGTAGGTTGCCAACATACAGCCCCAAAGACGGTCCAACAACCCCCACAAGACCTGTAGGTTGCCAAGATACAGCCCAAAGACGGTCAACAACCCCCATAAGACCTGTAGGTTGCCAACATACAGCCCCAAAGACGGTCCAACAACCCCCACAAGACCTGTAGGTTGCCAACATACAGCCCCAAAGACGGTCCAACAACCCCCATAAGCACCCATAAGACCTGTAGGTTGCCAACATACAGCCCCAAAGAGGGTCCAACAACCCCCATAAGACCTGTAGGTTGCCAACATAAAGCCAGCATACAGCCCCAAAGACGGTCAACAACCCCCATAAGACCTGTAGGTTGCCAACATACAGCCCCAAAGACAGTCCAACAACCCCCACAAGACCTGTAGGTTGCCAACATACAGCCCCAAAGACGGTCCAACAACCCCCATAAGCCCCCATAAGACCTGTAGGTTGCCAACATACAGCCCCAAAGACGGTCAAACAACCCCCACAAGACCTGTAGGTTGCCAAGATACAGCCCCAAAGACGGTCAACAACCCCCATAAGACCTGTAGGTTGCCAACATACAGCCCCAAAGACGGTCAACAACCCCCATAAGACCTGTAGGTTGCCAACAAACAGCCCCAAAGACGGTCAAACAACCCCCAGAAGACCTGTAGGTTGCCAACATACAGCCCCAAAGACGGTCAACAACCCCCATAAGACCTGTAGGTCAACATACAGCCCCAAAGACGGTCAACAACCCCCATAAGACCTGTAGGTTGCCAACATACAGCCCCAAAGACGGTCAAACAACCCCCACAAGACCTGTAGGTTGCCAACATACAGCCCCAAAGACGGTCCAACAACCCCCATGTAGGTTGCCAACATACAGCCCCAAAGACGGTCAACAACCCCCATAAGACCTGTAGGTTGCCAACATACAGCCCCAAAGACGGTCCAACAACCCCCACAAGACCTGTAGGTTGCCAACATACAGCCCCAAAGACGGTCCAACAACCCCCACAAGACCTGTAGGTTGCCAACATACAGCCCCAAAGACGGTGTAGGTTGCCAACATACAGCCCCAAAGACGGTCCAACAACCCCCATAAGACATGTAGGTTGCCAACATAAAGCCAGCATACAGCCCCAAAGACGGTCAACAACCCCCATAAGACTTGTAGGTTGCCAACATACAGCCCCAAATTGCCAACATACAGCCCCAAAGACGGTCCAACAACCCCCATAAGCCCCCATAAGACCTGTAGGTTGCCAACATACAGCCCCAAAGAGGGTCCAACAACCCCCATAAGACATGTAGGTTGCCAACATAAAGCCAGCATACAGCCCCAAAGACGGTCAACAACCCCCATAAGACCTGTAGGTTGCCAACATCAGCCCTAAACGCGGTCCAACAACCCCCAAGACCTGTAGGTTGCCAACATACAGCCCCAAAGACGGTCAAACAACCCCCATAAGACCTGTAGGTTGCCAACATACAGCCCCAAAGACGGCCCAACAATTCCCACAAGACCTGTAGGTTGCCAGCATACAGCCCCAAAGACAGTCCAACAACCCCCATAAGACCTGTAGGTTGCCAACATACAGCCCCAAAGCCGGTCAAACAACCCCCATAAGACCTGTAGGTTGCCAACATACAGCCCCAAAGACGGTCAAACAACCCCCATAAGACCTGTAGGTTGCCAACATACAGCCCCAAAGACGGTCCAACAACCCCCATAAGACCTGTAGGTTGCCAACATACAGCCCCAAAGACAGTCCAACAACCCCCATAAGACCTGTAGGTTGCCAACATACAGCCCCAAAGACGGTCCAACAACCCCCACAAGACCTGTAGGTTGCCAACATACAGCCCCAAAGACGGTCCAACAACCCCCATGTAGGTTGCCAACATACAGCCCCAAAGACGGTCAACAACCCCCATAAGACCTGTAGGTTGCCAACATACAGCCCCAAAGACGGTCCAACAACCCCCATAAGACCTGTAGGTCGCCAACATACAGCCCCAAAGACGGTCAAACAACCCCCATAAGACCTGTAGGTTGCCAACATACAGCCCCAAAGACGGTCCAACAACCCCCATAAGCCCCCATAAGACCTGTAGGTTGCCAACATACAGCCCCAAAGACAGTCCAACAACCCCCATAAGACCTGTAGGTTGCCAACATACAGTTCCAAAGACGGTCAAACAACCCCCATAAGACCTGTAGGTTGCCAACATACAGCCCCAAAGACGGTCAAACAACCCCCATAAGACCTGTAGGTTGCCAACATACAGCCCCAAAGACGGCCCAACAACCCCCACAAGACCTGTAGGTTGCCAGCATACAGCCCCAAAGACGGTCAACAACCCCCATAAGACTTGTAGGTTGCCAACATACAGCCCTAAACGCGGTCCAACAACCCCCACAAGACCTGTAGGTTGCCAACATACAGCCCCAAAGCCGGTCAAACAACCCCCATAAGACCTGTAGGTTGCCAACATACAGCCCCAAAGACGGTCAAACAACCCCCATAAGACCTGTTTGTTGCCAACATACAGCCCCAAAGACGGTCCAACAACCCTCATAAGACCTGTAGGTTGCCAACATACAGCCCCAAAGACGGTCCAACAACCCTCACAAGACCTGTAGGTTGCCAACATACAGCCCCAAAGACGGTCCAACAACCCCCATAAGACCTGTAGGTTGCCAATATACCGCCTCAAAGACGGTCCAGCAACCCCCATAAGACCTGTAGGTTGCCAACATACAGCCACAAAGACGGTCAAACAACCCCCATAAGACCCGTAGGTTGCCAACATACAGCCCCAAAGACGGTCCAACAACCCCATAAGACCTGTAGGTTGCCAACATACAGCCCCAAAGACGGTCCAACAACCCCCATAAGACCTGTAGGTCGCCAACATACACCCCCAAAGACGGTCAAACAACCCCCATAAGACCTGTAGGTTGCCAACATACAGCCCCAAAGACGGTCCAACAACCCCCAACACACAGCCCCAAAGACGGTCCAACAACCCCCATAAGACCTGTAGGTTGCCAAGATACAGCCCCAAAGACGGTCCAACAACCCCCACAAGACCTGTAGGTTGCCAACACACAGCCCCAAAGACGGTCCCACAACCCCCATAAGACCTGTAGGTTGCCAACATACAGCCCTAAACGCGGTCCAACAACCCCCATAAGACCTGTAGGTTGCCAACTTACAGCCCCAAAGAGGGTCCAACAACCCCCATAAGACTTGTAGGTTGCCAACATACAGCCCCAAGGACGGTCCAACAACCCCCATAACACATGTATGTTGCCAACATACAGCCCCAAAGAGGGTCCAACAACCCCCATAAGACTTGTAGGTTGCCAACATACAGCCCCAAAGACGGTCCAACAACCCCCATAAGACCTGTAGGTTGCCAACATACAGCCCCACAGATGGTCAAGGAGGCCCCATAAGACGTGTAGGTTGCCAACATTCAGCCCCAAAGACGGCCCAACAACCCCCATAAGACCTGTAGGTTGCCAACATACAGCCCCACAGATGGTCAAAGAGGCACCATAAGACCTGTAGGTTGCCAACATACAGCCCCAAAGACGGGCCAACAACCCCCATAAGACCTGTAGGTTGCCAACATACAGCCCCACAGATGGTCAAAGAGGCCCGATAAGACGTGTAGGTTGCCAACAATCAGCCGCAAAGACGGCCCAACAACCCCCATAAGACCTGTAGGTTGCCAACATACAGCCCCAAAGATGGTCAAAGAGGCACCATAAGACCTGTAGGTTGCCAACATACAGCCCCAAAGACGGGCCAACAACCCCCATAAGACCTGTAGGTTGCCAACATACAGCCCCACAGATGGTCAAAGAGGCCCGATAAGACGTGTAGGTTGCCAACAATCAGCCGCAAAGACGGCCCAACAACCCCCATAAGACCTGTAGGTAACCCCCACAAGACCTGTAGGTTGCCAACATATCCCAAAGATGGTCAAAGAGGCACCATAAGACCTGTAGGTTGCCAACATACAGCCCCAAAGACGGTCAAACAACCCCCACAAGACCTGTAGGTTGCCAAGATACAGCCCCAAAGACGGTCAACAACCCCCATAAGACCTGTAGGTTGCCAACATACCCCAAAGATGGTCAAAGAGGCACCATAAGACCTGTAGGTTGCCAACATACAGCCCCAAAGACGGTCCAACAACCCCCATAAGCCCCCATAAGACCTGTAGGTTGCCAACATACAACCCCAAAGGCGGCCCAAGAGGCCGCATAAAACGTTATCATCGAAGAGCGCACTGTAGTGGAGGACGAGGGTCAGTTTGACACAGACAACGTGGATGGTGATTGGCTCCGACTCATCGGTGAAGGGGCAAGGAGAATTGCCATGAAAGACCTCTTCCGAGAACCGGCTCGTGGCGACAATAGATATGCCAGGCATTTCTAGATGTCAACACCGCTGCAGCAGCAGCCAATGATGGGCTGGACTGGGACTTGGGGCTGCCACCACGGACAATGTTCACTGCTGTGTTCTTCTCTGTCATTATCCAGAGTGAGCGGCTCCGTGATTTGAGGGTTTGGATTGAGAGGGTACTGCAGGACAACCTTCCGATGATCCATTTTGGGGACTACAACAAGAACCTCTTCCACCAAGTCCCTGATATCATGGGCCACATGGGTTGTGGGACCAGGTCCAGTGCATGGAAGTTCCCCAAAGATGCTCCAAGAGGCCCCATAGGACCTGTAGCTTGCCAACATTTTGAATACTCCACCCAGCAGTTCCCAACGCCAGGTTGAGTCGCATATCATGGGAGAAGGTCAAGCTGCCAGTTATATCATGGAGGCGCAAATCATACGATGTTATGTTGATTTAACATGATTTAACCATCGAAAATTGTGATTTAATGGAACGCAATGAGATTCAATGGGATTTAGAGTGCCCCAAACAATATTTAAGATAGTTGTCTGAAATAAGTATCATCCAATGAGCATCCTTGTGGCACACTTTTTGGCAGCTATTTCCTTGGATTCAAGAGTCATTTTTTTCGGGGTGCTGGAAGCATCTGGAAGCTCCGGGGATTTGGCAACATAAATTGGAATTTAAACATGACAGGGATGTGTTTCAGGATTTTTATGGGGGATTTAGCTGATTTAAAGTTGATAACACATCAACAACTGGGATTTTAACACTGGATTTACCCTTTGACAATCAAACATGGCAAGTGACAATGATTTTGGTTGGCCAAACAGAAATGGAGGCTTCGGGGTCAGGTTATGTATGTGTAGCATGGCATTGCACGTATGTATGCCTCTTTGTACATGTTCCAAAGATAAAAAAATGCATGGATCCAATATACCCTCTGGTAATTTAACATAGCTATTGAAAATCAGCATTTATAATGGGAAAATCCACTATTAATGGTCATTTTCAATAGCTACGTTAAATTACCAGAGGGTAATGCAATGGTTTTGCCTTACACAATGATAGATGTTCTGAGATATCCACATGGAACCTAGTTTATTGCGCCAACCCACGTGGAGGCAACATGCTATCGATCCTCACAACAGGAACCCAGATAGAAAGTTGGTTATTTCACCCGAAATAAGCCTAGTTACCCGTTGGTAATCTGTCTAGAAAATTGCCAAAAAATAGAGGCTATCCAATCATAAGTGGGGTGTTTCACAAGATACTAACTGGGTGAAGCACCACCAGTCAGCTGATTTTCCCAGCTTTTATTCATCGACATGATGAGATCTTCCAGTGGCCATGTTTCGGTAGATCCAACCATCTGCCTCCGGGGATTGGCTCAACAAGCACTGATTGGTGGTTTGGAACATTTCTTATTTTTCCGTCATGTGGGAATGTCATACTCTCATTTGACTTTCATATTTTTCAGAGGGGTAGGTCAACCAACCAGCATATTGGTGGAATTCCTACGGTGGTGTGAAAAATAGCATGGTTGGTTTAGAAGCTGGCTGGGATGTAGGGTCAATACCCTCTGGTAAACATACAAAAAGTTATGGAAGCCATGGCCCACAGAAATAGATGGTTTACCTATTAAAGATGGTGATTTTCTATATATAGCTATATTAAATTACCGGAGGGTATATCGAACTGGTGAAGTTTATAAACAGCAAACAGAACTGACTGGAACCACACATCGTGGTACTTTGATAGACGTTGGGATGAATTGACCGGTTCATAATTAGGTTATACTCTTTTAGAACTGGGTATATACTGGGTAAACTATCTTAATTACTAACATTTACTAAAATTTACTAACATCTACTAAGATCTACTAACATCTACTAGCATCTACTAAGATCTACTAACATCTACTAGCATCTACTAGCATGTACTAGCATTTGAGAACAATGGCTAACATTTCCTCACCATAGAAGTTTCGAAGAATCTGACAGAAACACCAACTTGGTCGCCTAGTCATCAGGCTCCTGCCTCTGGCTTGCAGGGCACCCAAGGGCGGCTAAGGGCAGCCGGGTTGCTGATTCCAACGGTTGTTTCTTTTGCGCATTCCAGCAGGAATCTAATTGGGAACTTCCGGCTGATATAAATCGGAAAAAAACAGTGAGTGGAATCTATAGGGAACTTATTATGTTGAATATGGGGCCTTCCATTCCAATACTACTTCCATGCTATTCCTTAAGCATTGTGGGAATGAAGGTCCCATCATGGGGGACTCCATCAGTTCCATGGTTTGCCGGAGTTGGATAGTTACCTAAAGATAGATAGTGATTTTCCATGGCAAAGTGATTGATGGATTAATGGCTTGAAATAATTGATTTTCCACAAAGCCCCAACTCGTATTCCCATTAAAGATAGTCTGATTGGTGGTTTGGAACATTTTTTATTTTTCCATATATTGGGAATGTCATCATCCCAACTGACTTTTCAGAGGGATAGGGCTCAACCACCAACCAGTAGTGATTTTCCAGGGCAAAGTGTTGGTCACTTTCCAGGGTAGAAAATCTTTGTCTCTTCAGATCCCACATGTCCCAGGTGGGTGTCTTTTCATCGAGAGCACCGGGTGGCACAGACTTCAGGCGGTTTGTCAAGGGCGAAATGTGGAGAACATCACCAGTGATTCTGTCATCTCTCCCTGATCTAGCAGTGAATCTGTCATCAAAATGGGTGCCAGAATGGGATTTTGTTACCATTTGGCCCCCAGAAATTCCAGGGACAAATCACTCAAATCCCCTGGCCACAAATGGTCGACCCCGCCCTTCATCAGGATGTTCCACCGAGAATGGTAAGCCTTGGTATACCCAATAAACCCTCCCCAATAGAGGTTGATGAAACTGGGTGGTTCATGAGCTGGATATAAAACTATCCCCAGTTATGGTTTATGGGAGGGTTTACTATTGGGTCTACCACGTTGCAGGTTTTACACGTCACGTGGAATATGATCTTCCCATGATCCGTGCGTAGCCAGACTTAGCAACATCACGGATGGTTGACATCCCCATTCTTAGTTGGTTGTACTGTCATGATATCCTTGGAAAATTCATATAATGTGGTTAAAACAATGTCATAAACCACCCATTTTGGAATGGTTTATACCACCTATAAAAATGGTGATGACTGGGGGATGGTTGTGGCATTGTTTTACCCACATCCCCCTGGTTAAAATCCCATTTTCAAGATGATCGCAGGGTGGGAGTACATTTTTTTCCATCATGTTCCTTAATTGTTTCCATCATATTACGTTTATTCTGTTGGCTATATATTCCCATTTCATCTGGTTGGTGGTTTCAAACATTTTTTATTTCCCATAATATATGGGAGAATCTTTCCCATTGATGAACTCATATTTTTCAAGATGGTTAAAACCACCAACCAGTCATGGTTAAACTAACATAACTATGGAAAATCGCCATTTTTTTATGGGAAAACCCACTATAAATGGCCATTTTCAATAGCTATTTTGACATAACCAGAGGGTAAACTACGTGACACCTCAATGTTGGTCGACCATATTTCCCACGACTTCCCCTCAGCTCTTTTGGATCCGCAGGATGCGCTTCCTTCGACCTGCTGATGCAGTCTGCTCCCATGCAGGACTCTTTCTTTGTAAATGGGGCTTTAACATGCATTCACCAGAAAAACATTGTTGAGAATTCAGGCAGATTTTTGGTTCAAAATGGGATGATGATACGAATCGTAGTTTACCGCAGATCCGGTAGGTTTTTCTTACCTCAACTGATCCAGTAGGTTTTTTTTTAGTCATAACTTGCTGGTGTGAACCAATGACTAGATTTGCTGAGTTACTCTTTGTAGTTCCACCAGAAATCGGGACATCTCAAATCCCAGAGATTTTTTGTATCACATGCCATCACGATTCAAAAGCTGGGTACCAGTGGACCAACAAATCACCTTGACTGTTTGGATTTTGACACATTACCTTCTTGCAAACTAAAATAACTTTGGACAATCACCATGTTAATATAGGTTAATAGCATAATCAACTATAGATGGGCGGTTTTCAATATCTATGTTAGTCATTACCAGAGGGATCCACATGTGGGCAACGGACTGTGAATATGGTGATTCGTTTGTTGCAAGTTTGTAAATGGAGGTTGGTGGGACACCTGAATCATCCATTTTTTTCCGGATTTTCCATGAAACCATCCTAAGCTCGCTTGGGGTAGCCCCATGACTTGTCGGACACCTCCAAAAAAATGCAAGGGAACATCGCAGAATGTGAACCCCACCAGCTGAGCGAGTGATGAGCACAGAAGAAAGATATTGGAAATACTGCATCATGAGTTTTTTTTTTGCGCTTCAGTGTGAAGACAGAGATGAAGGCAGATAGCAACTCGATGAAGACAACAAGCGCGAATTTGAGGAGACGGACACATGCACATATGTAACTGGTTGGTGGTTTGGAACATTCTGTATTTTTCCATATATTGGTCATCATCCCAACTGACGAACTCACTCCATCATTTTTCAGAGGGGTAGGGCTCAACCACCAACCAGATAGTTATTTGATGTTATTTGCGTATCATAAACCATAGTGAAATTGGAGTTATGTTCACCAACTTAGATAGATTTTTGGTATATTAATGGATGGGTTTGACCAAAAGTACCACCATGAAGAGTCTTAGATTGGGAAACTGATGATTGACCATGAAATTTGATCAAGTTTTCTGGCCAGGTGGCATACCTGGCAGCTTATTAATGGATGGGTTTGACATGGTTTGACCAAACCAGGTAAATTTGATGACTATGGGGGGATTCCCAAGCCATGTTTGAGAACAGCTCACGACATATCACCAAAACGGCCCGACGTCACTGGTTTTTGGGGTACACCAATAGATGGGTGGTTCATGGAAAATCCCAAAAATCGAATGGATGATTTGTTGGATACTTAATGGGATTTTCTATTTTCATTTCAGGATTAATATTATTTCATAGATGGCTACCTTCATTTCAGGAAACTTCCACATGATATTCATTCGCTACCAAATACATGGGTACAACAATAGATTCAATAGATCCCACCCCTTCAATCAAATGCGATCCCAGTGTATGGTCCCAAACATATGATGTTTATCCCCGATTTTCGATGATTTATGTAGTGTTTGATGGGGGAAGGGATCAGCCGTTTCATGCCATTAGCCTCCGGAAATTTCACATATCTGGTTCATTTAGTTCGCTCAATTATATACCTGTCAAGAATGGTGATTTTCCATGGCAAACACTGAGCAGTGCGACCTAAATAGTAAGTGCATTTGTTGGGTTCTATTCCGATAATATTTCCCCTTATTGGTGTTTAGTATCGCATTTCATCGAATGAAGTATATCGTTGAATGCCCATAATATTTTCATATATTTTCCATCATTGATAATTATTCACAATTATATCGGTTCATTCCCATCAATCTTATCTGATAATTAACTATTCCCATTCCCAATCGTATTTCCCCATTATATCTCCCGTGATTGATGGTTGATATACCATCACTAGCCATGAATATCCAATATTCCAAGTATGAATATCCCATTATGTAGCTACAAAATAATCATATTTTTTTTGGTATATATATATATATCCACATGAATAGCCATAAGTTGATAGGCATTCATACCCATGGTTTGATGATGAATGGCTAATTAGTTTAAAATTATCCCATAACTCATTTCCATTCATATCCCATTAATTTACATCAATATCCCATTACATCAATGGCCATTTCAGGAACCTAAATTGGAGGTACCTGCCATATAAGGCCTATTTTTCAGGCCTAAATTTCAGGGAATATCCCCAGAAAATATGGCCAAAAATATGGTACGTTTACGTAGCTCCATTTTAGGATCCTGAAGATCTCCCATTGATTACCATTATTAACCACTATTAACCATTATTAACTATTATTAACCACTATTAACCATTATTAACCATTATTAACCACTATTAACCATTATAAATAATTATTAACCATCCATTAATTTAGATACTTATTAACCATCCATTAATGATTATTAATTCAATTTGATGATTCCAAGCAGCCCGGTGTGGCCTCAGATTTTTCAAAGGACATGGTGAAGATGTCAGCCTGCGGGGAGCCTCGCGTCTTGGCGAATTTTCGCGGCGAAAACTTCGCGCGCTCGGGTGGAGCGAAAGAACCGCAGGGTCCGTGTCACCGTTTACGATAAAAACCATAGGAAAGCTGGTTGGTGGTTTGGAATAATAGTCCCAACTGACTAATATTTTTCAGAGGGGTAGGTCAACCACCAACCAGAAACATATCGGAAACATATCGGAAACGGGTGATTCAACCGAAACATATGGAAACATATGGGGTTGACTCCGAGTTTTTTCGTGATTACTGATGTCTAAGTTTGCGCAAATAACTCTAATTACTATGGTTTATGGATGTTTATGGTAGATATATCTATACTTCATAAACCAACTTATAACTAGGGGAGCAGCACCTTGCAGGGAAAGCATTGTTTTTTTTTCACATCTTAAATTGTTCTTGTAGGTATAAACTCTATAAGATACTGTATGAAGATAGATTGTTGGTATATTGATCTGGTTGGTAGTTTGGACCATGGCTTTTATTTTTCCATATATTGGGAATGTCATCATCCCAACTGACTTTCACTCCATCATTTTTCAGAGGGGTAGGTATACCACCAACCAGATAGTTATTTGCGTATCATAAACCATAGTTATTGGAGTTATGAACCAACTTAGATAGATTTTTGGTATATTAATGGATGGGTTTGACCAAAAGTACCACCATGAAGAGTCTTAGATTGGGAAACTGATGATTGACCATGAAATTTGATCAAGTTTTCTGGCCAGGTGGCATACCTGGCAGCTTAGTTTTGTGGGACAATTACTGCAGGATGTGGATGATCTATGATGATCTATGGCTCAGTATGGCGGATATCAACCATATTTACATATATATATATATTCAATAGCAAACCATATTTACATGGATAAGATCCATATTTTTTCGCCTGCAGGAATATGTTGTGGACTTGTCTTGTTGGGGTACAACTGGGGCTGGTCGTTGTGAGGCAAAAAACATAGCTTTTTCGAAGCCCCATATCCCAACTCTTGTTTTTTTTTTTGCGGTGTATCATATATAATATATATATATATATTGCTATATTATATTCATGACTGCCCCCAAGTATGGTTTAGCAATATATATATATAGCTATTTATATATGAGCCATATATTGATATATTGTATATATATAGAATATATATATACTCTATTATTTTCGTATGTCATATTCCGTGATGTTCCATTAATTTCCAGAATCAAAGGAAGTTTAGCTCGCAAACTTCGTTACGGACGAATGTCCGTGGTCAAGCCTGCAATCATGTCAGCCACAGAGGTAGCAATAGCAGTGGGAAACAGTAGTCCGGGAGCATGTAAATTTGCCTGTGAAACCATGGAGGTGCGCGTATCACTCTGTTTTTACAGGTGCTGTATGATGGCTTCTGGGGTCGTGTTTGGGTCTCTTTCTGGAAAAGCTGTCGCCAAAAAGTGCACCAGACGCGAGAGCTTGATTTGGAGTTCGAAATGCTGAAAAAAATGAGGGCTGTGGGCCACTTTTGGAAGATGATGTCTCAAAAAATAAAGGCATGACATTGCAATGAGAGCTTGGGGAAAACACTTTGAAAAACCCACGCGTTCGGAGCAGCGCCGGACTTGTGATTGCGACCGGGCGCGGCAAAACGCACTGGCACGGCTGCGCGCAGGAAAACTTTACTTAGTCATGCTGTGACGCCCATGCTGTGCCGGATTGCAGCTGGAGGTTGCTAAACACATTGTAACAGCTGCGACAAAGGTAGTTTGTCAGCATGGTGCCACTTTCGTGCTATGCGGGATTGCAGCTCGGGGTTACAAAACGCATTGTGTTGTCTGCGCGAAGAGGAGAATTTGGGTTACAGAAGCTACAGAAGAGGTAGCTCAGAAAAGAAGTAGCTGGGAGAAGAGGTCCCTGATTTCCGCGGAGGCAGCTCCGGGATGCCCAAGAAGAACAGTTCATGAACACTTCGTTGAGTGCAGGTACATTTTCATGGGGTTCTCAAACCGCCAAGTGCACGATACGTGCAACCAGCATGCATTTGTTTCTGTCCTGCATGAATTCAAGGGCCATACATGCACCTCACAACCTCAGTCTCTCATGGCTTCCGCATCACACAGACGTTCCTGTTTTTCTGATAGTCACTGCTCTTTTTCGAACCTTCCGCCTCCGGCCGATTAGTGCCCCCAGATATTTTGATTATTCATCTCCATTGATCCCCTTAAATCCCAATGGGGTCAATGTTCGGCCCTCAAATCGAGGGGAACTCAGAGAGATGGTGGAGAAGGTGCTGGAACATTTTCACGAACCTTGCCAGCTTCTGATGGGTCAAACAATGGGTTTTATCATAGTTTTATCAGATTGGGTATGATACATGTTCTGAAAACTTGGGGGATTTTAGATGATTTTAGCCTATTTTGTTTGTACCAACCATCCAACTATTGGGGTACCCGATTTTGACCCATACCGATATATAGCACCTCCCCAAACAAACAGAACTGTTGGAAACATGCAAAAAATGGGGCCAACATTATCGAACTACCATCCCGGAAACACAATTCGTCATATTTTTTGGAATATCATAATCTATGGAACATCTAAAGTAATGAGTTGGAGTTAAGGTGATCATTGGATTTATGGTTTCATCTGAGATTAAACCAAGCGCCAATTGAAAGAGAGTGTTTGTTACAAGGGTTTATCATCAACGTTTGTTAAACTATTTGGTGGATGCAATGCGATATTTAGGGATTCAGAAAAATCTGGATTATAGTAACCCCCAAAAGATGCAAACATGTTCCACATCTTAAACAAATTATAGTTTCCCAGGGGGTTACTATCTAATATATCATAATGACTGGTTTAAATACTATATAATATACATATCGATATTTGTTTTGATGGGTCAGAAAGAAATCGATTTCAGCTATACAATACTTCAGGATGGAATCTAAATGGGGCACATCAAATTTCAAAAAATGGCGACCACTCGACAAGTGTGGAATCCAAAGTCGCTGTGAGGATTCCACCAACTGAACGTACAAACAGAAAGGGAAGGTTGCCGAAAAAAATGGGGATGCCAAAAAACATCAACTTTTGAACCATGACTTAGGATTGAAACCCATAGTGACTTGGGGACTTGGGGATCCCAAAAATGACTTAAGAAACCCACCATTTTTGGGTAAGTCTGAAAATTTGGTACTTAGAAATTGATGTAAAAAAACAATATTCAGGGAGCCTCTGGTAAACGTTAACAAACAACTGGAAAATCGCCATGTTATTGATAGGTAAATCAACTATTTCTCTGGGCCATTTTCCAGTTCGCAAACTGTTGAATTACGAGATGGTATATTCAGGTCATTTCACATGAAATCTTTTTTCAGCAGAGACCTTTGCCGCGTGAAATTGTGCTTAGGGCTGACTCGAGGAGAAAACTTTTTTTCAGTGGACGGCCCATGCCTACCAATATCTGCCGACAATTTCCACAAAATCATGGGATGTATTTGTAGATTATGTTCCTCCGAAAAAAAAAAAAAGTTTTTTTTTCTTTCTGAGTGCCATGGGTGGTTGAAAGTCGACTTCTGATACGTAATCCAGGCCATCCTCCAGATCCCCCACCTGGGTTGAATCAGCAAGTTTTGTTTATGTTAATAAGCCTATTGGGACGGTAAAAAACAAAAAACATGTCAAATTTTGAACTGTCCCCCTTTTAAATGGAGATGTCCTAAAATGGGGTCAATAAACCATGGCCTGAGACTCTTAGTAAACGAAAATGCGAAAATGACTTGTTCTTTTCCGGGTACCCCCATGACTTAGGAAACCTCCAAAGGACCCATGATGACTTTGGGGTTGCTTGGTTGGTTCTCCTCGAGTTTCGAGCCCCGAAAATCAACGCGCACGGTGACCCCGAGCCTCAGGAGAGCACGATCAGCTCTGCTGAAGGTCGTCTGCGGATCCCAGGCTGTGATCCCCAGTCATCAGCATTTTGATAGGTATAAACATAGTGATTATCTGGTGATTATATATGGTTATATATATATGATGGGATTATATATAGAACATAACTAGTTGGTGGTTGAGCCACCCCTCTGAATATTTGTCAGTTGGGATGATGACATTCCCAATACCCTCTGGTTATGACTAACATAGCCATGGTATAGATGGCCCATTTATAGATGGTTTACCGAACTTAATAGCATGGTGATTTTCCATGGCGAACTGTTAAATAACCAGATGGTATAAACCATTCCCAGTCATGTGTGGTTTATGACATTGTTTTACCCACATGAATGGGTTTCAAACTGGTTCAGTAGCAAATTTTATTTTGTGGTTTCATGGGTTTTGCTGACTGGGTTTTTCTCACCTTTCCATAGATGAGATAATCCACAAATCCAGGACTTACTTACGTGGGATGATCGCAGTGGTAGGTTTGGTAGCTGATAGCATTGGTACGCTGATTGATTGTAGCGAGTATCTCCTGGATTGACCTACCATATATAAGGCCTATATAAGGCCTAGGTTTCAGGGAATATCCCCAGGAAATATGGCCAGAAATATGGTACGTTTACGTACCTCCATTTTAGGATCCTGAATTTCCCATTGAAATCGTGATTTCTTTTGAATTGTGACATCATTGGCAAATTGCTCAGGTGATTGATAACAAATAGATCTGGCAAATTTGACCAAACCAAAATTCCATGATGATGAAGCATCCACTGAAACAAGAACCTTTCTTGATGGGTACTTGGTGGCTCCCACGAATCGTAAGTGGGTTAGTTCACCCCAGTGATTTCAGTGGATTAACCCGCTCCTTATCCCATTTATAAATGGGGTGAACTAACCTACAACCACGATTCGTGGGTAGTTCGCCACCAAGTAATCATCATCTACCCTCTGGTAAACTAACATAGCTATGGAAAATGGCCATTGAAATAGTGGATTTTCCCATTAAAAAATGGTGATTTTCCATTGTTATGTTAGTTTACCAGAGGGTATCATCATCTAAAACTACACAAAAACTGTCGTGTGGTGGAAGCGGAAGGACTTGGCTGACTGGATCGTTTCTGATAGTTCGTCAGTTAGTCCCCGGCCTGGTAAACGTTAACAAGAAACGAACTGGAAAGATCCACCATGCTATCATATGCTATCAATGGGTAGTCATCCACTATTTCGACTGGGCCATTTTCCAGTTCGCAAACTGTAACAAATTACCAGAGGGTATATCCCCATGTATCATCATAATATCACTATTAACCATAATAATCACCATTAAGTACCATACAATCACTATGTAAACGTTTACGACAGAGGGTATGTCCCAGGGTAAAAAAAAACTTCACAGATCCTGAAGATCAATGGAGATCTGTCCAGTTGCGGGTGGATGTTGATCTTTTGTGTCTTCTGAATCAAACATGGAGAATTTTGTCTGGGCTGTTAGAATTTAGAATCCCTGACTTTTGGAGACTTTAAGGCCTTTGTTGGCCTTTGATATTCCTAATTTTGTTGATACTTCCCCCCTCCACGTTTGTTGCTCACTAGCCACTTCAAACCCTGGGAACATAATATCAACCCAGGATTGAACAACCATCATTTTATTGAGATGGGTACACTTTGTAATTAATTGGTGCATCATCACTATTTTGGAGACTCCCCTCACTGATAAACTGGCGGTTTATGATGAATGGTGGATTGACAAAAATCTGGTACTCTTGCCATTTTGATGGGACTATTGTGATATACATATAATTCCTGAGATATGGGAATATGCATTGCTATTCTTGTTTCTATTTTGATGGGAATGTACTTTTCATTTACATCGGTTTGCTAACCAGCTGAAACAACATGTGTTTCCAACTATATCCAAATACCATAAATACATATAAATACCCCATTCCAAGAGACATTTACAGTAGTATCGGAAAGTAGCAGACAAAGCTTCAACCTAACGCGGTGCGTCCCATCAAGTTGGTGACCAAAAAGACAACCCAGACATTCCCAGATCCCGGATACATCGGTGGAATATGCCGAGCAAAAAAAAATGGGGGTGCATATGGTTTATGAACCACATGGGATGCACATCCAAATACTGTGGCTTATCTTTGATTCTGTGCAAAAATATAAGATCTACCCAATTTTGTTGGCAAGTTTCTATCCACTGAATCCGCACTATTGGTGAAGTCATACCTCAAAAAACCCTATGCTTCTTCGTTAAACAGGTTACCACCCCCCAACTAACATAGACCATCATGGCTTATTATCCATTTACCATCCGTTTTTCCATCCTTTTTTCCGTATTTATGCAAGCAACATCCATTTTTGTCCAGCCAAAAAACCAGATAAAGGGCAATGTCCTATTTTTCCAGGGAAAAAATCATATATTTCCAAGCAAATCTATATTTTTCCAAGGGAAAATCATTTTTTTTACCCCCCAATCACGGCTATTCTGGCCATGCTTCGTCCAGGCACAACTTCCGGCTCCGGTTCCGCGAGCACGGGGGCGCTACATCTGCGGCTGGCGGAAGAGTCGTTGGTGGAAGTCGAGGCAGCGGCTGTCTGGATCAGTGCCGAATGAAGGGTTGAACTTGGGTGATCAATGGGAAAAGCATAGGAAAATTGTGATTTAACAAAGAAAAATGGTGGTTTAATATGGTTTAATATGGTTTAATATGGTTTAATATGGTTTAATATGGTTTAATATGGTTTAATATGGTTTAATATGGTTTAATGGGATTAATGATAGCGTTCAGTTGGTGCAAATAAGTCCAATTTCACTATGGTTTATAGGTGATATGTCTATACTCAGTGGGCTTATAACACCAATTTATCACTGGGGGGGCACCACCTTGTGGTAAGTGATTAATTAAAGCCAATTATTGGGGTTTCCTTAAAATGGTGGTACCCCAAAATCATCCAAGTTATGGGTGATTATCAATGGGAGAAGCCAATGGTTTGGGGTATCAAGTATTTTAGAACCCCCCCTTATGTATGTAATAGATAGACATAGGTTAGTCGCAGAATTTGAGATTTGGGCTTTACTAGGTCAATCTTGGATGGGTAGAAACTAATCCCAACTAGTCTTTTGATTGGAACCATTTGGATATTATGATGTTTGGACCTCACGTCCAATGATTCCAATGTCACTGAAAATACTGGAGGATCGATTCAGGAAGCCCCCAAATGGCCTATCACTGTTCAGGTCGCTGAACAAGTGCACATCAAAGTATTTATCCAGATCTATTCCTAGATTGTTGGTGATGATATCCCATGATCTTCCCATCCAAAGCCTATTTGTGGGTAACCACGAAAATCTTTGGTATATCTTGACGTAAGCCATAGAGATATCAGTAATATCATTGACCATCCTTCACTTTCACTGCTTTTGCATATCTAAACCTTGGTGATTTTTCTGGTACTGCTATAGTTATCACAACTGATTGGTGGTTTGGAACATTTTTTTATTTTCCCATATACCCTCTGGTAATTTAACATAGCTATGGAACATCACCATGTTTAATGGGAAAATCCACTATAAATAGCCATTTTCAATAGCTATGTTAGTCATTACCAGAGGGTATATGGGAATGTCATCATCCCAACTGACTAATATTCAGAGGGGTGGCTCAACCACCAACCAGATAAAAACTGGAACTGTTGGGACCACCCGCAGGCTCGGATTCCTTGATTTTCCCATGGCAAAAAAGGTGTGTTAGTTATACGTCATAGATTATGGTGTTGGCATATGGTACATGTGTAGAAAACATATATATATAGATTTGTATCATGTTTCACAATCCAATACTGGACTTCATTTATGATATTACATGAGAACATCGTGAATAATATACTGTATAATTGTTGATGAATAAGGTCATTTATGTACTATAGATAGACTATTCAGACAAAAATATCTGGATGCATTTTTTTTCAGCAGAACAACACTATTATTCTGCACTAACACGTGAATCAATGCCAACAACCTCTGCCATAGTTGGTAATTTGTTTGTGGCAATAAGTGTTTTTTTTTTTACTCTGCTCTGCGTTTCCATCTTGGGGAACCACCGAAAAAAATGGGGAAACGCCCTGTCCCAAAACGCAACGCCACCCACGGACGTTTTTGTTGTCCCCAACAGCATGATTTTTTATGTTACCCTGTAGCCATTTAAGATAGCTATGGAAGCAAACATGGGTAAATCATCAAATCACAAAATAAATGGCCAGTTTCCAGCTATGTCTATGATAGAAATGACCAGAGGAAAAAAAGATGTGCCAGTGCCGCTTCTGTGGGATTGCGCCAACCGAAACGCCAAATCCCTGGGACTTTGGACAGGTGCAGTTTAACTTCATGCTCTCCAACGTGCACTTGTGGCTACTTGCAGCAGCATGTAATGATTGGATGACAGCCATGGATTTGTTTGCGTGTTTATTGGACCGAATATTTTCAGCAAAAGTCTCTGATAAACTCAATCGTTGCTGTTTATTGCTTCATCACTCCATTTTTTTTTTCAGCAAAAGTACCCGATGTTAGCTATATAGGTGGCTGGGGCGACCCACCCGCTTTTCTATGGTTGACTCTTGGTGGATCTCATCCATCCCCAGTTTCTATACGAAATTTGCCACTGAAATATGAGAAAAACTATCACTAGATGACTAGATGGTTCCTTAAAAAAATGTTTTTGGATGAACATCTATGGGTACCCCCCCAACAGTCTTTTTAGGGGCTTTATTAACCGCTCCTATTGTTGGGGTCTAGAAACATTTGGGGGGATCCATGAAACTGAGCGGTTTTCATAAAGGCAGTAACATATCATCCCCAGCAGTATATTCATATGATAGTATACGGGTTGTATATGGGTTATATTCGGGCTATGTCATTATTATTCTGTATGGGTTATATCTGGATTATTTTTCAGTTACATATAGGTTATATATGAATATATGGATTATAGATTGTATTACACATATAATATATATGTGTGGATGGATTAAATACATAATTATATACATATAGATTATAGATTATACATGCATTATTTAATGGATTACATATGGGTTATAGCAACTGGGATCCTCTATATAAGCACCCTTACGCTTCACCGTTCCCCAGGTTGGATTCCGGCCTGGGTCGTGGCCTCGCTCCGCGCGTCCGTGCGCACGGCACGGCGGCGGCGGAGAAGAACGCGGCGGCGCAACTGCGGCTGCGGCTGGATGCAGGCGCTTTTTTTGGCCGGGGAAGCGGAGGAGAAAGAGATCAAATTCAAATGTGATCAAGAATCTAAAGGAATCTAAAGGAACAAGATGGTGCCCCAGTTCGTTAGCTAAGTTGGTGAACATAACTCCAATGACGTTTGGGTTTATGATGAATATATCGTGAATTGGGGTTATAAACATTTATAAACCAACTTATAACTGGGGGGTCACCACCTTGTATCCTCAAAAAAATAGAACAGTTTATCCCGAGTGAAATGGTAATAAATCACTGTTGTATTTTGTTGGGATGACTATATTGTAGTATGGTGGATTAGAACACGTATCCAGTTGTATTGTATGAAAGTATATTACAGTCTTATTACAGTACATGAATATAACTATTTTCACATACAGTACTGTATTCTCTGGAGTTGTCTTGTTCATCGGGTACTTTGAGGTGCAGTTCGTAAACGGCCAGGTTTTATCTCAGTGATAGGGGCCCCATATCCCAACTTATGGAGGTGAACTCACCCTGGTTATAGGTATTTATAAACCCAACTGCACCTCCAAGTAATATGAAACATACTATATCAATATTCTATCCCAGAACTGGTTGGTTGTTGAAGCGATTTTTTTTGGGCTTTAATGCCATATATGGATTTGTCTGAACATAGGGTATCCATCCAATTTCCGATTTTTAATCTTTTATCCCACGCATCTCTGGTAGGGGGGTAGGATGATTTTAAGTGACCAGCTTTACTTTCTGAACATGAGTGTTTTATGTATAGAAAAATAGGGAACCCCACCCAAATGTGTCAGTTTTCTACATATAAGAATTGGTTCAAAAAAACAAACTACATCCTGCAGAAATGAGATGACGGTTTGATCGTGCATACACCGCTGAAATAGACATGTTGTGTTTGCAGTAACCAACATGGGGATTGATAATATGGTTGTTGCTACTTGGTAACAGTCCTGCGGATCCAAGTATCCTATTCCCATGAAATAGTCCCATGGTATTCGCATTAAATGCCCATTCGATTTTGTTCCCATTACCCTCTGGTAAACGTACAAAAAACCTATGGAAAATCACACTTTTTACTAGGTAAATCCACCATAAATGGCCATTTTCAATAGCAAACTGTTAAATTACCAGAGGGTATATCCCCATATATCATCATGATATCACAATTAATCATAATAATCACCATTAATCATCATATAATCGCTATGTTTGTTTACTAGAGGGTATATTCCCAGTATATTTCCCATCAATCCACATTTTCCAGCGTTTTTTTTGCCCACATACCTTGAGAACTCATCCGATCGCGCCTCAGGTGATCATGTTGTACGCATCCGTGTGGCACTTGGGTGATGGGCCGATGGGCTGTGCCATAAATGATGGTTCTTTAACGTTGGAACATGAAAAATAGCTGGTGACTGGAACCATGGAATTTTCCTGGTTAATCTATGGTTAATCTATGGTTAATCTATGGTTGATAATGGTTAATAATTGGAATAACAATATAGTCTGGTTGGTGGTGACTGGAACCATGGAATTTCGAATGACTTTCCCAGAAAATATTGGGAATGTCATGTCATCCCAACTGACGAAGTCAGATTTTTCAGAGGGGTAGGTTGAAACCACCAACCAGATGGGGATGCATCTACCAGAGGGATTATGGATTTAAGGGGATGCCGCGGAAATGTGCCATGAAATCCGCTCAATAAATGAAGCTTTATAGCTGGGAAAATCATCGAACGGAGCGGATTTTCCAGCAAACTCTAGGTCACGCCGTGACCGGTGGCCTGTGGCCGGCGGCGTCATCAGCTTAATTTTTCACACTCAAGGGCGCCAATGGCAAATCTTGCCAAGCTCCAGGCACATCTGCGTCGGTGTGAACTTTTCGCTCACATTCAGATTGCAACGCATGCAACTGGAAAATGAAAATTAAAAAGCATGTCAGTAATTAAACCAAACCGTGACCGGGCAGCCTGTTACTATCTCACCATATCCCACCCCCACCCCACCCCAACGTAGTCTCAACGTAGTTACATGTTGCTACTTCAAGAGAACATCTATGTTGACAACGTAGTATCGAGGACGTAGTCGTCAGGACGTTGACATCCCCACCCCACCCCACCCCACCCCACCCCATATATAAACAAAACCTACAGAATATACCCCATATAGAGACAAAAGCACAAAACATAAGAAAACGCCCAGGCCACCGGTCACGGCGTGAGCAACTACGGAGCTGATTTCTGGAGGGTCGTACCCTCCAGTAGATTAATTTAGACCCTAGCAGATAGGGGTTAGGGGTTGGAAGATGAGTTTCCACTCAAAAAATGTGATCTTCAGGGTCAAAGTGTTAATTTCCCAGAGGCCAATTTTTTTAAGACTGGTTGGTGGTGACTGGAACCATGGAATTTTATGACTTTCCCATCATATTGGGAATGTCATGTCATCCCAACTGATGAACTCAGATTTTTCAGAGGGGTAGGTTGAAACCACCAACCAGTTATGATTTTTTAGAGTATACCCTCTGGTAAACATACAAAAAAACTACGGAACATCACCATGCTATTAATGGGTAAATCAACTATTTCGACTGGGCCATTTTCAAGTTCGCAAACTGTAAACGTTTACCAGAGTATACCCAGATGTCAACTTCTCAGAGCAAAGCAATGCTCAAAAAGTCCTCGGTAAATCTTGGGTATGTTTTTTGGTAAATGTTCGTAAATGGGGTTCTCTGCTAGAATCTAACACCAAGCAAGATTGAGTCTTTCGAAGGGTATCCGACATTCACCTTCAAATTCGCTTGGAGATTCTACTTGACATATTTCGAAGTTCTGGTAGCAAAAAGCCGCGAAGTGGGATGAATTTGGGAACCACTTACTACTTCCCCTTGTCATCTGGGGTCACCATGGGATGTCTTTGGCGGACGAAAAAAAGGGTGTGCGGTGGTTCGATCTGTTCGAAGTTGAGCACCGATGAGAGAAGAAGTGAGTTGACTTGAAGGGGTTCTAAATACAAACATGATATGAGCTATGGCAGCTATGGTCAATACTCATGGTTAATAACCATTAATAGGGGCTAGTCATCCAATGGTTTATAGGGATTTATAATAACCATTATAAGGATCCTTATTATGGATGGGATGACCATCAACCATATAGTGAGTATTGACCATGGCTCATATACCATCTGGTAAACTAACATAACTATGGAAAATCACCATTTAGTTCGTCGATTTTCCCATTCAACATGGTAATTTTCCATAGTTATGTGAATTTACCAGAGGGTATTCAACCTTTTCCCGCAAATTTTCGCCCCAGCCTTCTGCCCAGCCCAAAGAGGCTATGAGTGGCTACCTGGAGCCATCAGCTGGTGGCTCCGAAATGATTAACCTTCATGTGCTTTGCCTGAATGGTGAAGGTTGCAAGTTGACCCTCCCTCCTTCCACCTTGGGCCGGGAAGTGCGGCAGATGGTTTTGGAGCAACTTCCGCCAAAGAGAGGGGGGAGACTTGCACTGCAGTACCTTGCTTCACCGCTTGTGCTCGGCCAAACGTTGCAGGAGCAGGGCATTGAAGGTCAGGACGTGACGCTTTCCTGCACTTATGTTCCTACAGATATGTGTGCTGCATGGCGCTATGCCTCGGGCCTTTTCGGAGGAATTGAGGAAGAGTTTGCATTGGAGGGTCTGACTGAGATGCTAGGGGCATCCGATGGGGAGTACTTGTACAACCTCCCTTCGAGCCTCGAAAACTTGACTTTTGGATTGCGGTTTAACCAGACCCTCCAAGGAGTGACCTTTCCAAGCCGTCTTCAAAGCTTGACCTTGGGCTATTGGTTCAACCACAATCTGGAAGGAGTGACCTTTCCAAGCAGTCTTCAAAGCTTGACGTTTGGCAATGTGTTCAACCAGAGCCTGAAAGGAGTGACCCTTCCAAGCAGTCTTCAAAGCTTGACCTTTGGCAATTTTTTCAAACAGAGCCTGGAAGGAGTGACTTTTCCAAGCACTCTTCAAAGCTTAACCTTTGGTGCTCGATTCAACCAGAGCCTGGAAGGAGTCACGTTTCCAAGCAGTCTTCAAAGCTTGACCTTTGGCAATTTTTTCAACCAGAGCCTGGAAGGAGTGACCTTTCCAAGCACTCTTCGAAGCTTAACCTTTGGTGATCGATTCAACCAGAGCCTGGAAGGAGTCACTTTTCCAGGCAATCTTCAAAGCTTGACCTTTGGAGATGATTTTCGCCAGAGCCTGAAAGGAGTGGCCTTTCCAAAAAGCCTTCAAAGCTTGGCCTTCTCAAATGATTTCGACCAAAACCTTGAAGGAATGACATTTCCGAGCAGTCTTCAAAGCTTAACCGGCCTTTTCTCCAACCAGAATCTGGAAGGAATTACCTTGCCAAGCAGTCTTCAAAGCTTGACCTTTGGCGATCAGTTCAACAAGCCATTGGAAGGAATCACTTTTCCGAGCAGTCTTCAAAGCTTGACCTTTGGCTCTAGGTTTTGCCAGAGCCTGGAAGGAGTGACCTTTCCAAGCAACCTTCAAAGCTTCACGTTTCGCTCTAGGTTCTACCAGAGCCTGGCAAGAGTAACCTTTCCAAGCAGTCTTCAAAGCTTGACGCTAAACGATTGGTTCAACAATAGACTGAAAGCAGAGACCCTTCCAAGCAGACTTCAAAACTTGACCTTTGGTGATGGGTTCAACAAGCTACTGGAAGGAGTCACTTTTCCAGGTAGTCTTCAAAGCTTGACATTTGGTGATGGGTTCAACAAGCCGCTGGAAGGTGTCACTTTTCCAGGCAGTCTTGAAAGCTTGACATTTGGACGTACCTTCAACCAGAGCCTGACAGAAGTGACTTTTCCAGACAGTCTTCAAAGCTTGACCTTCGGACATGATTTCAACATGAGCGTGGAAGTAGTCACTTTTCCAGACAGGCTTCAATGCTTGACCTTCGGATATTCTTTCAACCAGAGCCTGAAAGGAGTGACCTTTCCAAGCAGTCTTCAAAGCTTGACCTTTGGCGACGGGTTCAACAAGCCACTGGAAGGAGTCACTTTTCCAGGCAGTCTTGAAAGCTTGACATTTGGACGTATCTTCAATCGGAGCCTGACAGGAGTGACTTTTCCAGGCAGTCTTCAAAGTTTGACCTTTGGAGATGATTTTCGCCAGGGCCTGAAAGGAGTGACCTTTCCAAGCACTCTTCAAAGCTTGACTTTCGGCCATAAGTTCTCAGTTGCCGAGGTAGGAGTTTCATTGCCAAGTGGCCTTCTTAGTCTTTCATGTGGCGGTGTATGCATTAGCAGCCTATGATTTGCAGTTTCTGATCAACATTTTAAGATGAATGCGAGACAAATAACCTCCGCCGCTGTTGCACAGTTTGCTGCTGGAGACCTACTAGACAGCTGCTTAAGATCTTAAGTTGGTTGGGCTGATCCCGCTTGATCCTCCTATTTTTTAAAGGAGCTGTTTCGGAGCCGGGCGAAGATAGGTGAAGATCCCTCCTCTTTCTCCACCCATGAAACGGGGATTGAATACGTTCATTAAACAAATAAGAGGTGCCAATGCCAAGTCTAGAAAATCATGACCCATTTCAACGTCTTTCACCTCTTTTGGAAAACTCACAGGATTCACACTTTGTGAAATTGGTTCAGACATGGTCAGCAGCTGGCACTTTTAGATTAGGCAGAAACCCTAGGTTCAAACACATGGCAAGTGGCTTAGTTCACTGATGACATACCCAGTATTACCCAGTGATATGGGAACACAACCCAATTGTTCAACCAGCTTCTTGATGACATGACCCTGGTTCCTCCGACTCTTAAACCCATCAAACTATGCATAGATGTACCTACCACGGATCCGATTGTCAACTTACTTTTAGACCTACAAACTGACATAGCTAGCATACATAAAATACCACATTCAGTTTTCTTCGTTACATCATCTTAGATCCGTACATGTATATATATATAATGTATATATATAATGTATATATATATATAATGTATATATATAATATATATATATATAATGTATATATATATATATGTTGTGTATCTACTAAGACAGGATGAACCATGATCCCAGTCGACTCTAATAATGTAACGGCCGTCTCTCGACGGCCTCCTTTCCAGTTGTTGGATCCCCAAGTGAAATGGTCGTTTCGTGACTTGGATGATTTGGGGTACCCCCATGACTTGGGAAACTATGTGTTTTTCTATACCCGCAAGAGAATAAGTCTTTCTTTAAGTATAAATATACGTGAAAACAAATATTAAAACACACACACATATATATACACTATATATATATATATACACACTATGTATGCACCAATAAATACACACCATTTCCCAACACCTTTTCTTGCATCAAACATGGAAGCGATTTCTTTGTCAAGCTGCAACGCTATCAGCTCAGGTCACGATCCGGCCTTTCCAGCCGAGGAGATGGGATGGATCAAGGGGGTAACTATGGGATGTTTATCTGCACAAGAAGGGTAAAACATGGTAAAACTATGATACCCTCTGGTAAACTAACAGTTTGCGAACTGGAAAATGGCCATAGAAATAGTTGGTCATCCATGAAAATTGGTTATTTTCAATAGTTATGTTAGTTTACCAGAGGGTAATAAGGGGATATAGTTGATAAAACATGGTAAATGGTTCATAACTGAGGAACTATATAGAAACAAAACAAAGGACACTTGTTAATAATACCTAACTGCCTGAATATTGTTTGTTTTGTGGTTAATTATCCAGGTAGAACTGGGGTATATCCCACTAATCAAAATGGGTGAAGGAGTTGTGGGTCACACTTCCCACTTGCCCTTGTCTTATGGGGTCACTGTGGGATGTCTCTGCTCTTCAAAGTGTGATTTTGGTTCGATGATTGGAGCTGCGATTTGGAATGGAAGATTTTGGGCGTGCGGTGACGATTTTTCCATGAGAAGTTGAGGACCCATGAGACGAGAAGTGAGTTGACTTGACGAGGTTAAACACAACTTGCTATAACGAGGTTCAACCTTTGCCTGCAACATTTGGGCCCAGCATTGACTCAATTTCTGCTCAGCCCAAAGAGGCCATGAGTGTCTGCTTGGAGCCATCAGCTGATGCCACTGATGGCTGTGAAATGATTAGCCTTCAAGTGCTCTGCCTGAATGGTGAAGGTTGCAAGTTGACCCTCCCTCCTTCCACCTTGGGCCGGGAAGTGCGGCAGATGGTTTTGGAGCAACTTCCAAAGAGAGGGGGAGACTTGCACTGCAGTACCTTGCTTCACCGCTTGTGCTCGGCCAAACGCTGCAGGAGCAGGGCATTGAAGGTCAGGACATGACGCTTTCCTGCACTTATGTTCCTACAGATATGTGTGCTGCATGGCGCTATGCCTGGGGCCTTTTCGGAGGAGTTGAGGAAGAGTTTGCATTGGAGGGTCTGACTGAGATGCTAGGGGCATCCGATGGGGAGTACTTGTACAACCTCCCTTCGAGCCTCGAAAACTTGACTTTTGGATTGCGGTTTAACCAGACCCTCCAAGGAGTGACCTTTCCAAGCCGTCTTCAAAGCTTGACCTTGGGCTATTGGTTCAACCACAATCTGGAAGGAGTGACCTTTCCAAGCAGTCTTCAAAGCTTGACGTTTGGCAATGTGTTCAACCAGAGCCTGAAAGGAGTGACCCTTCCAAGCACTCTTCGAAGCTTGACCTTTGGCAATTTTTTTGACAAGGACTTGAAAGGAGTGATCTTTCCAAG
The DNA here is from genome assembly GCA_947184155.2 of Cladocopium goreaui. NCBI lineage: Eukaryota > Dinophyceae > Suessiales > Symbiodiniaceae > Cladocopium > Cladocopium goreaui. The sequence goes on along the minus strand of CAMXCT020004301.1, from coordinate 413,229 downwards.
CAGTCTTCAAAGCTTGACCTTCGGAGATGATTTCAACCAGAGCCTCGAAGGAGTGACCTTTCCAAGCAGTCTTCAAAGCATGACCTTTGGTATTTTCTGCCACCAGAGCCTGGGTGGAGTGACCTTTCCAAGCAGTCTTCAAAACTTGACCTTTGGAACATTGTTTAACCAGAGCCTTGAAGGAGTGACCTTTCCATGCAGTCTTCAAAGCCTGACCTTTGGCGATTTTTTCGACGAGAGCCTGGAAGGATTGACCTTTCCAAGCAGTCTTCGAAGCTTGACCTTGGGCGATCTTTTTGACCAGGGCGTGAAGGAGTGACCTTTCCAAGCAGCCTTCGAAGATTGACGTTTGGCAATGGGTTCAATCAGAGCCTCGAAGGAGTGACCCTTCCAAGCAGTCTTCAAAACTTGACCTTTGGATTACGGTTCCACCAAAGCCTCGAAGGAGTGACCTTTCCAAGCAGTCTTCAAAGCTTGACGTTTGGCGATGTGTTCAACCAAAGCCTCGAAGGAGTGACCTTTCCAATCAGTCTTCAAAGCTTGACGTTTGGATTACGGTTCAATCAGAGCCTCGAAGGAGTGACCCTTCCAAGCAGTCTTCAAAACTTGACCTTTGGAGATGATTTCGACCAGAGCCTTGAAGTAGTGACTTTTCCAAGCAGTTTTGAAAGCTTGACCTTTGGCCATTTTTTTGACCAGGGGCTGGGAGGAGTGACCTTTCCAAGCAGTCTTCAAAGCTTGACCTTCGGAGATTTTTCGATCGGAGCCTCGAAGGATTGACCTTTCCAAGACTCTTCAAAGCTTGACCTTCGGAGATAAGCTTTGAATTGCCGAGGTAGGAGTTTCATTGCCAAGTGGCCTTCTTAGTCTTTCATGTGGCGGTGTATGCATTAGCAGCCTATGATTTGCAGTTTCTGATCAACATTTTAAGATGAATGCGAGACAAATAGCCTCCGCCGCTGTTTCACAGTTTGTTGCTGGAGACCTACTAGGCAGCTGCTTAAGCTTTTTGACAAAACCATTCGTTTTTTGGTTTGAAATGTTACCCGGGCCGATCCCCGGCCCCCGTTGCTTGTCATATTTTTTAAGGAGCTGTTTTGGAGCTGCGCGAAGATAGGTGGAGATCCCTAGTGTTCCTCTGCCGATGAAACGTGGATACGATATGTGCTTTAAACAAATGTCAAGTCCAGAAGATCAATACACTGTAGTAAAGCCAATTATCAACCATCCCCACAATGACCATACATGGGTGGCCACATGGGAGGTTTATTACTGGGTCTACCAAATTACTGTAGATCACATTAGTCTTCTGAAAAAATCCACAAAGTAATGAGTAAATTGGGTATACACAGGGTTGCTCTTCCACATCACAAGATTTATGAATGGCTTCACCACATCATTGGCTTTACCCATTGGCTTTACCACCTCACATTAGACGAAAAGACATCGCTGGTTGATCTCACGGCTCGTGGCGAAAAAAAACACCAGTGATTGATGTGGATTTACCCTACTTATCCATACAAGGTGGTGCCCCATAGTTAGCTAAGTTGGTTTATAAGTCCCATAACTATGGTTTATGCCAGATACAACTATAGTTAATGGGGTTTATAAACCCACTTATAACTGGGGGGCACCATCCTGTACTTATCCCACTTATAACTAGGCATAGAACCCACTTACTATGTGGGATGAACCACCAAGTGCTGCCTTGCAGGCCAGTCCCATCAAACTGCTTGTGGCCAGCCCTCAATGCGCGCCTCTGTCTCTGAAGCTTCGCCGCGTGGCGGTGCGCGCGCAGCGCCCGGTGCGCAGCCGTTAGGGTTTAGGGTTGGGGTCTATGTGGAAAACCAACGGTTTCCCGGGGAAAATGATCTACTTTGTGGCTTTTCCACATTGAACTGTTAGTTTACAGGAGGGATCAGGAGGGTACATATATGTAAATTGGGAATTTCCAAAAACGGGGGACCCATTCAGATCATTCGAAGTTGATCATTTTCACACATTGTCATAGGAGACCAATGGTTTTGGGGTTCTCCTATTTTGGGAAGCACCTGTTGAATAGCGCTTAATAAACCTAATCACATCTAATCACCATAGATTAATCAGATTTATGTCATGGGTCAAAGAACCATAAGAACCAAAGATATGTGAATGGCGGGTGATTGGTGCATAATGGCGCCGTTTCAGATTATAGATGTTGGAAAATTCTGTACCTAGTTGATGTACTTATAGTTGATTTTTTTGGGTGTTTTTGAGTTTAGCCACGACTTGAAACTACCAAGGTTCAGTTCATAGCAAATTGCTCCCGGGAAAATGTTGTTCCTGTTGCACATTGAGGATTTTCATTTCTGTAGTTGTTTCAACTAGATAATTCTAAGAAGAATTTCCCAGGAACTTGGATGTATGAAGACTTTTGCATTGTGTTTTAATTGTGCTCTTCCGCGCTGGTGATTACTTGTCCCTGCCAATTTGCGATGATCAAGCTAAATTTTGTGCGATTTCTTGGCGAAAGATCGAAACCAACAATGGACTCTCGCTCAATTTCAGTGCCAGAATATGATCCCTGGTATCACTATGGGCCTATGGGCCAATCATGTTGTCATCCGTTCTGTTCATAATTGGGATGATCAAAAGGGCATGGTTTGAATGGTTTGATTGTCTGAAAATGGCTTGCTGCCCCCCACAGTGGTTTGTACAGCCACAAAGTGGTTTGAACCTCCAACATGGCAATAGAAAAAAAAGGGAAGATGATGATCAACTAGTGGATTTGGGGATACCCTCTGGTGAACTAACAAAATTCTATGGAAAGATCCACCATGCTATTAATGGGAAAATCCACTATTTCGACTGGGCCATTTTCAATAGCTTTTTGTATGTTCACCAGAGGGTACATCATTTCAAAAGAGCTGAAAAAACATCATAAAATCATCAGAAATCATCAAAAACATCTGGTTCACCAGAGGGTACCCCCAAATTCAATGATTTTAAGACACAGCTAAATGGCTATGGATCAATCCCTAGAGATACCAGCGTTTTTTTCGGGGGATGAACATCCATTTTAACCCAGCTATGACTTGGGGTTCACGGCACGGTACCAGGGTTATATCCAAATAAATCCCTTTGAAGTCCTCATTGTTGTTGGTTAATTTTTTTTGGCTGTTGATTGAACCAGCATTTTTGTTGGTTAAACCATCTTAAAGCTGGTTGGTGGTTTGGAACATGAATTTTGTTTTTCCATATATATTGGGAATGTCATCATCCCAACTGACTTTCACTCATATTTTTCAGAGGGGTTGGTTGAAACCACCAACCAGTTAACCATTATTAACCATGATCAACCATTCTTAATCCCCAAATTTCCCAGCAGTTTCCCAAGGGGTAGATATACCACCAGCCAGAAACTCATATTTTCAATGGCCATTTCAGGAACCTAAATTGGAGGTACCTACCATATATAAGGCCTATTTTCAGGCCTAAATTTCAGGGAATATCCCCACAAAATATGGCCAGAAATATGGTAAAGTACCTCCATTTTAGGATCCTGGAGATCTCCCATTGACATTTTGCCAACATCCCAACACTGGCCCCACGGATTCAATGCACCAACTTTCAGCGCCAGGTGGTGAGTATGCCAATGGCCCCTCTGGTGTTCCTTGGTGAAAAAATCCGTAGGACGGGGACCCGCTGCGAAAATGGCGATCAAGGAGAAAACTTGGAGAATGCTAGCTTTAGTGGTTGATTTTCAGCTGTACCTAATGGTAAACTAACACTTTGCGAACTGGAAAATCACCATTTTGAATAGGTAAACGAACTAAATGTATCTAAATGTGCCATTTTCAATAGTTATGTTACCAGAGGGTATATGTTTGTTTTGGATGACCAGCTAACATTGATGTCTTTTGCAGCTTATCCACGACATGGTTTTTTATGGTTTTCTCATCCCAGCAGGCAGATTGAGAATGATTCCACTTCCACCATACAAATAACGAAAAAATCTTAGCTGGTTAGTAAGTAGATAATCCCATACCAAAAGACTAGTTAGGATTAGTTTCTACACATCCAAGATTTTGAGGTACCTCCATTTTGGGAAACCTAACTAGGTTAATCGACTGGATGGGTAGAAACTAATCCTTTAGTCTTTTGGTATGGGATTAATTATCTATGTTCACCAGCTAAGAATTTAATTTGTTGCAGGGTATCTAAGATTAGCCATGACAGTTGTCATAGAACTGACCAATCTCCGACGACATTTCGATCGAAACACGTGGCCCCATCTAAGCGCTGGCATTTCCCGCTGATCAGCCAACAAGTTAGGGCGTGTGTTTTTTGGTGCATTTTAACATATTAAAACCCCAGAAATTTGGGATGTGTAAAACCGTGGGTTGATATCCGCAGTAGGTGAAAACCTGTGAAAACCTTCATTGATGTTGATTAAATCCTCCATTCCATCACCTTGAGGGGTACCCCTACCACAATGTTCTAGGATTTGGGAAAATAATCACAATTTATCGCATAGAACCCCCACTATACCGCCATATACCGCCATTATATCCCATGAAGTTGTTGGTGTTATACAATACTACTCTTTGAAGGTACACTTCCCTTTGTTCATGCTTAATGTCCAAACGTTAATTGAGGGTTTCCATAAATTGGGGTATCCAATAGTATATCATGGAAAATCCCATCTAGTAATGGATGATTTGGGGGTACCAATTATATAAAGGGAACCACCAATTATATTTTTACACCATGTGTATCATCATATCCCGATAAAGTCTCCAAAATATCAACAGACGCACCATATCTCATGACATTTGCATCCCAGCAACATGTTATTTCATAACATCTAAATTCTACATTCCCTGTTAGTTAAATCCCGTAATGCACCCAATTACATCCTCTAAAATCCCTATTATTCCCATCAAATCCCCATGAAAGTTGAAAATCTCGTTTTTCTCCCCCACATATTCCCACATGTTCCCACATGTTCCACCATTTTTCCCATAGAAATTCATGGGTCCCTCGCCAACTTCCCTTCCCCTAACCGGCAGGTCTGGCAGCGACCTGGTTTTGCACCTGGACGCTGGCTCCAGCGGCTCCAGCGGCTCCAGTGCGGCGCTGGCGCAAAAACCGCCCAGCGCAGCCAGCCAGGGAGGCTACGGAGGCCATGATTTGCGGTTTTTTTCGGTGGGTGGTATCACCCACTTGGTCAAGTGGAGATCTCCAGGATCCTAAAATGGAGGTACGTTAGTACCATATAAGGCTATATTTTGTGGGGATATTCCCTTACATAGGCCTGAAAAATAGGCCTTATATATGGTAGGTACCTCCAATTTAGGTTCCTGAAATGACCATTGACTTGAGGTTTTCCATGGGGTTTCATGGGTATAACTATGGTAAAAATGTTCCAAACCAGCAACCAGCATGGAATATCATGGGTGGTATTACCATGCATTACCATGTATTACCCACTAAGAATGGGGCAATATATGGCTTTTCCATGGGGCAATAAATGGGTATAACTATGGTAATATTTCATGGGAAGATCATGGAATGGAATATATCACCAACAAAACTATGATACCCTCTGGTAATTTGTTACGGTCTGCGAACTTGAAAATGGCCCAGTCGAAATAGTTGATTTACCCATCAAACATGGTGATTTTCCAGAGTTATGATAGTTTACCAGAAGGTAAAAATGGGGCAATATTGGGTGTATTATAGGATAAACAAAAATGGCAATATTGGTGGTTGATCATTTGGAGCTTTCCAGTTTCCAAAGGTTTCCATATAGTCATGGGGGTAGCCCAATACCTGGATGGTTCAAAAAAATGTGGGATTTGGATTCAATGCCTGGTTGGTGGTTTGGAACATGCATTTTATTTTTCCATAGATTGGGGGTAGGTCAACCACCAACCAGATGCTGATCATGATGAACGGTGACTTCATGGTGAATTTCACGAAGAATGGGAAAAAAACAACGAATTTCTTCAACGTTTGGGGCCTGGTTGGCAGATCAACGTTGCACATTTGGGCGTCCACCTTGCAAAGATCCATGGACAACCGCATGTTTGGAGCGCTGGTTTTTCGGGATTTCATCCATTTCCCCATGGTGTTTGGTGAAATCTACAGGTTTTTTCAAATCTCTGGCTCTGAAAAGAGCACAGATGACATTTTCACAAAAACCTCATCTGATTGGTGGTTTGGAACCATGGAATTTTATGAATTTCCAGAACCAGTTGGGAATGTCATCATCCCAACTGACTTTCACTCCATCATTTTTCAGAGGGGTAGGTCAACCGCCAACCAGTCATCATGTGATGTTTTGGATTTTCCTATGGGATTTTTCTGGGATGAATAACTTTGGATCTAGGATGAATTGAGCCGAGCCTTTGATGGGATGTGCACAACAGCTATCGGCCGCCCTGGACAATGGTTGATGAAATCCGATTTTGGGATATTTTGTCATGGGATTTAACCCTAAATACAGATATAGGGGACCTTATCGTACACATTGAACGTAGTAGAGTTAACTAAATCTGTTTGGTGGTTTGGAACATGAATTTTATTTTCCCATATATTGTGAATGTCATCATCCCAACTGACTTTCACTCCATCATTTTTCAACCAGAAATGCCATGGATTTTGAGATTTTTCCCCAACGGATTTCAAGGTTTGACCATCATGTTGGGTATTTTACAACCATGAACTCAGACTTGCTTGAAACGATCCACCTGACGGCCACCTAAAAATATGGGCCAAAAACCATGTGATTTCCTTGGTTGAGTTCCCCGTCTTAACCAATCGATTGATGGCTTGTGAGAAATCATCTGTGAGCTATGGTGTTTAGGATCGTTTTTTTTTGTTTAAATTTGCTGAGTCGATACTACAATTTTGATGTTCCCATTCAAAAAAAGAGATAACACACACAACACATTCTTGGTGTCCCTTGGGGTCACCAAAAAAAGATCCAACAGGACTCTGGTGGATGATCTAGCTGGGGAAGGTGACAAGCCCAAAAAACTGAAGAATACAACGCGAAATGGAGTGTCAGTACAGCGTATAATATAAGATCATATATATATAATATAATTTGATTATAATATATATATAATATATAATAATATATATATAATTTGATTATATATATATATATATATTCAGATATTTCCATATATTTTCAGATGGCGTTTCTTTTGAAAAAAAAAAAGTCTTTCGCATCGATATTTCGGCAGGTCATACCTTGGCGTGGTCCTCCCAAGTTTTGTCCGGCCTATTGGGCGTGAGTGGCAGACAAGTGTCGCCTGCAGCCGGGCACCCTGGGATACCCTGGGATATCCTGGGGCACCCGAGGCCTAGATTCGTGGGAGATATTTATATCCCATGTTAGATATAGTTAGATGTTCTGAAAAACGGGTGAATGTGGTAAGGAAGCCAATTTTTTTTGATAAACCAGCCCCAAAGTCATCATTTATGGGTATAAACTATCTGCAAATGTAGGTTTATTGTTGGGTTTCCCACATTACCATAGTTAGATTAATGGGTTAGTCACTTACTAGTTGGGATGCACCTCCAAATAGCAGCAGCAGTGGAATTTTGAAGTCCTAAAGTGGAATTTAGGATGTAAGAATCTGGAAGTTTAGCATCCAAATTTGGCAATTTCACATATGTTTCCGTAAAACTTTGGGATCCTACTATCAACAGATGATGTGGAACTTTGGGTTCGAAGAATCTAGATTTTTTCCATCCTTTGGCAATTTAGCATATGTTTCCGTAAAACTTTGGGGATTTTATCATCAACGATGGGGATTTCAGCATGAACACCAGGGATTTAAGCATCACAACTGGAGATTGAACTTGATTAAGCCATCAACAAGGCTGGATTTAACATGATTTAACTTGTTGTAGCGGAAGATCACCATTTTAATTTGGTGAATCATTTAATAATCTGAAAACAGGTGTCTTTTCATTGCCATGGGAAGTACCACAGGGTATATCAGGCAGCCCTTGCAAAGACAACAACGCCTACAGGCAGGTCAATACGAAATAAGCTCTATGATCAAAGTCTCAGAGTCAACAAAACATTTTGGTAAACATATCCCATAGGATCCATGTATGCTATATATGCTAACATTGGGGGCATATTGATGGTAAATGTTACCATATATAGCATGCATGGATCCTATGGGTATTGGAGATAAGATGGAGACAAAACTAATATAACTACTAGGTCAATCGACTGGATGGGTAGAAACTAAATCTAACTAGTCTTTTGGTATCAATAGGATTAATTATCTACTAACCAGCTAAGAATTTGTAATATCTTTGCAGGTATCTGGCTGATTGGCCATGTGATGAAAGTCGTTAACATTTTTCTCCATTTTTTGAAGGTGAATTTCAATGTATGGATAGCATCTCCTATTGCAATTCACCATTTAAATAGTATCTCCTATTGCGATCCAAGGTGATTGACAATGGTTAAAAAAAAGGAGATACTATATTATCTATATTTTGAATTATTCCAGAGGCCAACAAGGATAGTATCATAGAATTGGATGATGGGAAAATTTCTAACCGGAAAGCCCAACCAATTTGATGGAAAAAACCCATGGGTTTCCGGTTAAGATTTCCCCTTAAACCAACCCAATGATAGTATCTCCTATATCGGGTGCGAATTTCGCAAACCAGATCAGTGGACCAGAGGAGTTGTGCCATGATGAGTCTAGGCTACTGCTTGGTGGTGACTGGAACCATGGAATTTTTAATGACTTTCCAGAAACACTTGGGAATGTCATGTCATCCCAACTGACGAACTCCATGATTTTCAGAGGGGTAGGTGGCTCAACCACCAACCAGATTTTCAGTAGTCACTTAGGTTTGTTTTGGTCAGATATAACTGCATCTTAAGAGTAAGGTTTTTCCATCGATAACTAGCAATTTCTGTATGATGTTTAGTTTCTTTGGAGCTGATATTAGTGCCATGGCTGCCATGGTCAAAAGTTGGATTTTCCATAAATGATCTACGCGTATCTTTTTTGAGATTTCGTCATAGCTTATGGATGCTATCTAAAAATCATTACCCGGTCTCCGGTCAACGTTTACACTTTGCGAACTGGATTTTTTGACCATAGAAACTTCGTGGATTTACTAAACCTCAACAATGGTGGTTTTCCATAGTGATATGAGTTTACCAGAGGGTGCGTAACGGTACGTAGTATGATTATCATTTTGATACATGTTTCTGGCAAAATCTGGTTCAAAACCCATCACTAATATATCCCCAAACTGACCTTTCGTCAGTTTGGGTCGTTTTCTGCAGCCAATCTTCAGCGGGCGTATTGCGCCCTTTCGGGCGACGGTAGAGGAATGTCCACGGCACAAGGAGATGCTGGAGTGGGTCTTTTTCTACATTTGAGGGGCTAAAAACTCATGGTTTCAGAGCAATTTTTCCCAAACAAACCAATCCATTGATTAAATCAATTGTCATCATGTTCCATCATTTTCCCAATTAAATTTGTCCAATGGCTGTCTGAGAATAGGGTATACCCCCATTTAGATTGCTGGGAAATGACGATCGACCATCAGATTTTTGTGTCCCAAAGTTTCCGACAAACACATTTGGATATACCCTGTGGTACTTCCCATGGCAATGAAAGGACACCTGTTTTCAGATTATTCACCCATTGAATATTCCCATTGCCAGGGTTGATTGCGAGACGCTACACCAAGTTAAATCATGTCAAATCCAGTCTTGTTGATGGCTTAGTCAAGTTCAATCCTCAGTTGTGATGCTTACATCCCTGGTGTTCATGCTGAAATCCCCATCGTTGATGATAAAATCCCCAAAGTTTGACGGAAACATCTGCGAAATTGCCAAAGGATGGCAAAATTCTAGATTCTTCGAACCCCAAAATCCACATCATCTGTTGAACCACAGGACTTCCTTCCCCATGCGCCTGATTTCCCTCACCCGGCTGCGCCGGCGCCCGTGGCGCGCCCGGTGTAGCGCACAACTGGTGCCCGTGGCACCCAGCAGCCCGGTTCCTGTGGCAGTGGTGCCGGAGCCGCCGGTGGAAGAGCCAGGGGAGTGCGCTACTTTCAGGTGGGGGATAGGTGGGGGGACTTGGGAGGGGATGGCTCAGTTTAATGGGAAAACCATAGGAAAATGGTGGTTTAATGGGATTTAATGGGATTTAATGGGGATTTATAGGGGATATAATGGGGATTAATGGTGTTAAATAGTGTTTAATAGTGTTTACCCTCTGGTTATAGGGGCCTCCCAGTTATAGATGGTTTACCTATTAAAACCTCCATTTATGAGGGATTTTCCATGGCTATGTTAAATAACCAGAGGGTAATGATTTAATGGGTATTCAATGGTATGTAGCGAAGCGTGAATCTGCCAAATTTTACCCACTTGGATGATGTTAAAATCTTTAGATGAAATGAACATTTTGGGCCTGCGACTTGGGTCTATGAACGGCCATTTTTTTTGGGGTAACCCTGAGAAGTTGGGAGATGTGCCCTTTTTCACAACGGTTACAACGATAAAGCACCGAAGTAGATGTGCCAGGGGGTTCGTGTTTACGGATCCCAAAGGTCACCAACGCCAAGGCTTGGGGCCTTGGGGTCAGTCAAAGGAACGGCATTGAATTACCCTCTGGTAATTTAACATAGCTATGCAAAATCACCATGTTTAATGGGTAAATCAACTACAAATGGCAATTTTCCATAGCTATGTTAAATTACCAGAGGGTAACACATCTTTGGAATTATCTATAGATTGTTTTGTTTAGTGGTAAAGCCAAGGCCATAAACAACTACCTTTTCTGGATGGTTGAAATCCCCGCCACTTATGGGAATACGTGAACTGAGGATGTTTTTTGTTGAATTGGGCCTACCACAGTAGGCACTTTTTAGCTGGTTTTTTCTCGGTTTTGGACGCTTTTAGACTGGTTTCGGTGGATGGTCAAAGATGTTTAAATTTATGGTGGTTATAGCATTCCAAAATCAGAGCCGCGAGCAAACATAGGTACCCGCGCGGTGATCAGCAGATCTATTTGATGACTCTTAACTCCATTTTTGCTAATCAAATATTAAGAATGGAAATTAACATGATTAACAGAATGATCAACACTTAACTAATCCCAGATTTCTACTTTACCCACTCCATATTTTGTTGAAAGCATTCAATTTGGCTAAAATAACATCCAATTGTTCAATTTGTTCAACTTTCTTGACCTAAACTCAATTTGAAAACAGGTGAAAAACAGCATTTTAATCCCCCAAATGTCCATCAATTTTCTGGACTCAAATCCATTTTTCCAGCAGTTTTAGATACTTCCAACCCCCATAAAAGTTCTAAGATTGTTCTTATTGTTCTTCCATTTTTTCATTGTTTTCTCAATGCTTCAGCTATCTCAACCCCCAAATTTTCCAGCGCCACCGTTGTTTGGGCCCAGATACGCTTCACCCGGCGCCGCCCGCGCCGCGCTGACGTCGCTGCTGGGCCGCCGCGACGCGTCGCGGCGGAATGAGGCGCTGTACGTCCTGCGGGGAGCGAAGATGGCGGTGCAAAGGGAGTCTGGGACGGCAACGGAGTGGCTAAAAATGATAGTGATACAATTAATCTGGTTGGTGGTTTGGAACATGAATTTTATTTTTCCATATATTGGGAATAATCATCACAACTGGTAAATTGATAGTGATACAATTAGCCTCTGGTAAATTCACAGTTGGACCCTGAAGTGATAGCCTGGTTTTAATGGAAACTAATCTTCCAAGCCCGATGACTGCCAGGGTCTATGTTAATTTACCAGAGGGTATATGATATGATATAATAGTAATGATAGTAGCAATAGTAATGATAATGATAATACTGTACTAGTAATATTATAGAGTTAGCAACAATAATCACCAATCATCAACAAATATAGGATTCAATGAAATTTCACCATCACTCATTTTTTTCGTTTTACGAGGATCATTCAACTATTAAACCATATGGGTAACTCTGAACGCATAAACGGTTAATGACAAGGATAATAGTTATATATATATATAACAATGATAGTAATGATGAAAAGAACAATTCTGATTAATTATCAATGATTATCAGCAATAATAGTTGGAAGCAGTGAAATTTGGATAACAAGTTGGTGAACTGGTTGACCAAGAAATAGCGGGAATACAATGGAATATCATGGGGATACATATCAACCATCATAGGAATATCATGGGATATGATATAATTTTTCAGGAACGAAGCCTTCGGTAACCAAACATGTTAATTAGGAAATCCACTATATATATATATAAACAGCAAGTCTTCAAAGGGAAGATCATGAAGATCATCGAAGGATTCGTGGTTTTCCAGCACGGAACGCCATGGCTGGAACTGATGACCGGATGGCTGTTGAGGAGAATCTCTCAACCTATGGAGGTGTCTTTTAAAATGGGTCCCAAATCCGATGTGACCAGGGGCCAGGGGCACTTGAAGCACATGGTGACGATGAATAGGATTAATAGGATCCACCATGACTTTCGAAAAGCCCTTTAAAATGGCGATATAAATTGAGAAGATCCATGGGTTGTGAAGAACTTCCCAAGTGGTCTGCGCTAATTAACAGGTCAGCCCAAGTCGCCCAGGAACTGCGCGACTTGGCGCAGAGAACTGAAGATGAACTCATGGAGCTCAAGTCTGAAAAACAGGTTGCCCGGTGGGATTACCCGGCCTGGTAATTATTGTTGATTGTATGGTGATTAATGGTGATTAATGGTGATTAATGGTGATTAATGGTGATTATTATGGTTAATAGTGATATTATGATGATACATGGGGATATACCCTCTGGTAAACGTTAAGAGTTTGCGAACTGGAAAACCCACCATAGCTAGAATGGGTAAATCATCCAACTTTCTATGGCTGATGGTCCAGTAAAGTGTAAGCGTTTACTGGGTTTTTAGTTGGGAAAACCGAAGGGTTCGGTTGGCCTTCCACAACCGGTTGATGTGAGGTTTTCTCCTGCTGAAATGTGAGTTTTTGTTGCTGTTTTTGTTTGGCGGGTCAGAGTTGGTCCCGCAAAACGGGATGGTATACTGCCAAAATGGGAACTTCGAACAACGCACTTGTTGTGGTTGCTTCATATCCCAACCTGTTGTTAAGCAATCTTGTGGTGAGCCCAATCACGAACCACATTCGCATTATCTCCGAAAGAAACCTTCAACACAGTACTAGTCATTAGGACGTATCGTTGGGTCTGCTACACTACCAACCATGTAAGTTCTGCTTTCCTGGAGTAATTCCCTTTCTATAGATGTTCAATACAGAAAAGTCCAGTGTTCCACATGATTCCCATTGTTTTCATGGTCCCAGCGCAAGCTTAAGTCTCATGATTAGCAAGTCTCACACAGATTCAGACAAGTAAAGTCATAAAAACCTAATTATAACCTGTGATCAGGGTAGTGGCTCTGTGTGGATGAGAAAATCTCAGTTGTAACCATTAGGCCCAAAAAAGTCATCTAAGTTTGTGCTGAACAAAAACAATCTCCCATCTCCCAACAGGGTCCCATTCTTAACTTTTATCAACCAGTATTAACCCTCATCAACCATCATTAACCTTTGCCAACCATCATGAAGATGGAAAACATGCGCAAGCATCCAACCATCCAGCCCAGCCCAACCTAACCAATAACTTTGACTTTATGGTAGATATATCTACACTTCATGGGGGTAAACAAAACCCAGATACCAACAAACATCACTGGGGCACCGCCTTCCCCCGACTCATCCAACCAATCCAACCAATGTAGGACTGAAGTCTTCACCAGCTTTACCGTCCAGCACAGTTTGCTCCAACCATATCAACCCATATTAACCCATATGAGCTATGGTCAATACTCATGGTTGATAACCATTAATAGGGGCTAGTCATCCAATGGTTCATAGGGATTTCTAATAACCATTATAAGGATCCTTATTATGGATGGGATGACCATCAACCATATAGTTTTGTCTGACAATAATCTGGGTAAATTATAACGAGGATTTGGGCTCAGGCTTCACGTGCCAATCCTGTCTTAGTTTCTGAGACTAAGCGAATGAGCCATGTCGTATGAGAAGATCCTGGAAGATTATGATGTTTTGGGAACGAAAGGATGTTTGCCATTCAAGCGAAGAAACAACCTGTTGATCACTGTTGATGAAGTGTATCCTCAGTTTGGAAAGTTTGCATTTCAATTCACCCAAATCGCTCCAGAAGGATTAGGCATTGGAACTTTCAACATGGACATGCTTGAAATCCCAGCTGACTGTAACTTGGAGAGCCAGCAACTGTTGATTTGGAAAGCTACTGAGCCACCCAAACTGCATGTGCCTATTTGGATTTTTGATGTGCAAGAACACTTGTCCTATCGGGACCAGTTCATGTATACCTACATCTACGATCATGCATCCTCATGGGCTCCGCTACCATCACCTGACCAAGATCAGCCATTTCGAGTGGCTGAGTTGTTTGCAGGAGGTTTTGGGGGTTGGAAAGCAGCCGGTAGTGTCATCCGCCAATACTGTGAGGTCCAGAGTCAGTTTATAAGTGTTGAACATTGTTTGCCAACAGCCATCGCGTTTGCAATCACCCACAAGACTGGTTTCATCCCTGGTACTGAGTTTTTGCATGCAGGATCGTTTGATAACAAGAAGAATTGGATTGTTTTGGCCGATGTTTTTGACACACGCCTGAGACTTCCATTGGCCACATGGGCACCAAACATGATCACCATCTCTGCACCATGCCCTCCATGGAGTGGAGCAGCCCATCCACCCGGACTGAATAGCGAGGATGGCCAAATGCTGATGAAGGCAATTCTTGAGTGCCGATGGTATCGACCACACATGATACTTATTGAACAGGTACTGGGATTCAATCACCACCCTCACAAAAAAGAAATCATCAGGACTTTGCATCATGTCGGTTTTCGGTTGATCATGCAGAAAACTTTGGACTTGCAGGATCTGACATACACTTCACGTGTGAGGTGGTTGGGGCTGGCTATTCGGGTCCATTCCAATCTGCCGTTTTGTCCTTTGCAGAATTGGCCAAAGATAGAACACAACCAGCATCCGTTTCCGAAAATGACCTTGCCAGCCGAAATGGTCAATCAAACTGCTGTCACAGAACCTGTCAAACAGGTTGCATCCGATGTCCGATTTGCCAAGAACATGCCAGGGAAATCATCAACCGAGGTATTGAAATCACGCATTTATCAAGCAGGTGACATATTGCCCACCTTCATGGCCAGATATGGTTCACAGCACTGCATTGATTCAAGTCTTTTGCAAAGCCATGGATATTTTGGCCATTTTGTTGCGGATGGGAATGCCCCAAATGGTTTTCGATTTTGGCATGCTGCTGAAATTGCGATGATCCACGGTGTTTTTGAGGGATGTTTTTTGCCCACAAATCAAGCTGAAGCCAATCAACTCTTGGGCAACATGATTTCGACTCAACATGCCCTTGTGCTATTGGTCAATGGAATGAACAGAATTTTGCAGTCACCAATTGATTTGAAGAAGGTTTGCGCATTTTTCCATGCATCCCAGGTTGTTCCATCAGCATGTCAGATGATTGATATGGCCAATGGATACTACCTTACACACCGTGACACACTCATGTTACACAGCTTTCAAACGCATGTGGAATTGTTGCATAGATGGGCCTTCCAACACGACACCATGCATGTGTGGTTGCCAGATCATGGACTGCTCCTACATGACCAGATTCCTGAAGCCATTGCACGTAGGATTGCGCCATCCGTCATCACCATCACAGATGCATCCGACACATCCGAAGAGCCAGAGCATGACGTTGACCCATGGCATCCATTCCTCCAAGGGGAATTGAAAGCAGCCCACAACAGTACCTTTTGGTATAGTGCGGACCTGCCTGGAAGTGTGATTGAAAGAGTATGGGCACATGAATATCAGTTGACTTTCCAATCAGTGGAAGACAGAAGAACTGCCATCATGCAGCGACCTGACACTGTGCCAGCTTGCATTCCCGAAGTTTCAAATCAGTGCGTAGTATCCCTCATTGACGGAGAACTCACCATCACCTCCGTCAACCCAGATCAACCATTGATGAAACAGGATCGGATCAAGAGCATTGCACCTATTCTGTACGACCAGTACGGACAGATGGACATCATATCAAAACCGAAGTTTTCCACAGTCCTGTTGGATCAGCCATTGCAACCGGGCACTTTGCCTCAACATTTGGCTTTTTATGCAGCGGCCAATCAACAAATCACCACCAACTTTTTCCAGAGCCATGATGATGACACTTTTGTGATCCAATTTCAAGGTAGCCAGCCTTGCATTGCCATCATGAAAGAGTTTTGGACCAATAGCATTCAACCTGATTCATTGCATCAACTGGGACGTAGATGTGAAGATCAAGCCAATGAACTTCGGTTCACTGCCATCCCGAATCAAGGTACCTGCCCGATTCCTATTTTCCGAGATGCACTGGCTGTTTTGGCAGCCAAAGCACTGCTCAATGCGGCAGTTGACACCAGCACTACAGCGACTGAGGTTTTGATCAAATGGGATCGACCAGTGTGGCGAGGCATGCTCCCCGCCGACACATCAATCCAAACAGTGCAAATGCTGCTTCAATTTGCTTTCTCACCTGCCATTCACAACACACCGCTGCGCGTGGTCAGTAATGGTAGGACCCAGCCTTCGGACACCATGATTGGTCAACTCCAAGGATCACCACACAGACAACATGCAGTCATCCTCTTTGCCACTGCAGCATTGAGAGGGGGTGGGACCAAACAACAGCAAAAAGCAGTCATGCAAAATGCAATTGCCACAACGCTCTTGGACCAGGGCTATGAACTCAGTTGGACCACTGCCACTGTTGACAGCATAGTGCAGAAAACCAATTTGCAAAGACTTCAGACCATCACTGCCAGAAACAAAGCATCCGAACGTTTGCAGGAAGTTTTGCAATTATGCCGTGAACACAAGATTGACATTCCACAGCCTGCTGCCTCCACCACACGTGAAGCCTTTGCGGGAGCACCTTGGAATAAGAAAAAGAAGAAGCCAGAATTCAGCATCCGACCGCAGGATTACACAATCACATCAGGGTTTTTCACCAACGATGACGGAACTGATGCCGTACAAATTTCCAGCATCCGACCACAAGCCACAGGTGTAGCTCTGATGAATGCCGCTGATGCACTCCCTTTCTTGCATGCAGGACAAAAAACTAGCACGGATGAGCTCGCCTTAATTGCACTCGGGCCACTGCCACCAACAGACATGAAAGGAGAAGAAGTGACCATTCCATGTACCAATCCTCATGGACACCAAGTGCTATTGCATGGGAAAATGTTCCAGTTGGGTGGTAAAGATATTCAAATCAACAAGGGAGCCACAACGCAGATCCAGTCAGATGCCTGTCAACTGTTTGCCATTACGTTGTACAAAGACACATGGAAAGAACATCAATGGCAAGACATCATTTCAGGAACCATGGGATTCATCAGGCGCATTTTGCAAGCCGATGCCTTAGATACCTCCATACATGCCATCTGGGGGAGAAGTCTCAGACAGGGAAAAGCAGCTGCTTCACCAGCTCAGGCGACATCCATTCAGGTTCATACAACCATTGAGCATTCGGCAGCACCAAAGATGATGCAAAAGTCAGGATTTAATGGCCTGTTTGTCACACCAAAGCTGCCGAGTGGGCGAGTTGCTACGGACTTCAGGGTCATTTGGACCAAAACTGACATGGCGAAATCCTTAGGATATAGCACTCAGACTGCAAACTGCCAGGGCTTAGTTCGGGGTCGAAATGGCGCGCTAGGCCTCAGGTTCCATTCCAAAGACTTCGATGCTGCATGGGCATTATTGTATCCCAATGTTGACCCTCCTGCTGACTTTTCAGGCAACATGACCTATAAGTTAGAGGGCTTGCCATTTGGAACATCTCAACAGGCAATCATGCAGTGGGCAAAATCCCAAAAGTGGGAGTGCAAGCCTTTCAGAGCCATCGGTCCCACCAGCTGGGTCGTCAAGGCCGCAAAGCCACCACCAGATGGCCTGCTCATGTATAATAGTAGCCCATTGCTAGTGCGTTTTCTTGAGCCACGCAGTGCACCATCCAACAAGATCCTTACTGGACCTCGTACCAGGGTTGACCCAAGTGAAACTGCTCATCAAGACCCTTGGCAACAAGGAATCGACCCTTGGACTTTTTGGAAACCAACTTCATCCAATACGACATCCAATGCAGTTCCAATGCCAGCTGCCAGAACCACTGGGGGGCCTATTGATGCTCGATTTGCAGCGCAAGAGGCCACAATTGCCACGTTGCGAGATGATTTGAACAAATTGGCAGCCAAACATGATGAGCACAGCCAGGCAGTGAAACAGCAGTTCATCATCGCGGAACAGCGTGAACAAGCCGAATTTCAGCAGATCAAGGTAGCCATGCAAACCATGCAAAAAGAAATGGACTCAAGCTTGGCACAGACAATGCAACAGCACTCCAAGGCCATGGACAGCCAATTCCGTGAACTGAAATCCCTGTTTCAGCAAGCAGGAAAACGTAGCAAGCCTGACGACGAAGATGAGAACATGGGCTGACTAGCCCTTCCAAGTAAATTAGATTGGTTTCCGAAGTTGAAATCATTTGCATGCCTTGTGTTTCTTAAACTGTTGCTGGTGGTTACAGTGACCCGTGCTGAATATCCTTCAAATGCAGAATGGAACACAATCTTTGCCGATATGTATCCTACTCATAGCATTGGTCCGCATTCGACAGAATGCTTTGCTACCATAGTTGATGCATTTGCCCCCACAAGGGGAAACAACATGGCTGGGGCCGTGACAATCTTTTGCCACGAAAGTCAATATTTGTATAGTAAGCCATTTTGCAGCCTGCCATTTTGGCATTCATGGACTCATGCCGCAAGGGTTGGAGAAGCTTGTCATCCAGGCCCTTCAGATACCAACATCCGAATAGGGATCACGAATCCTACTTCCATTGTTTCAAAGGCTGGAACCTATAAGCAGATTCAACAAAAATTTGGCCTCCACATCATCGCTGCGGCAGAGACTGCTGCGACATCCCAGGGCCAATCCACTTTTGCTAAATTGATCAAACCCACCAAAGTTCTCTGGTGCCCACCAGTTCAGACGCACCGGGACCGTAGTGACGGAGAAAGTAGCTTGAAAGGAAAAGCGGCCGGCACGGCCTTGATCACCAGCTTGCCAGCCCGCAAAGCGGTGGGCACAATTCCTGAAGATTGGTCAGCTTCATGTAGAATTCTGCATAGTGTTGTCTATTGCGACCGGACACCCATACAATTGGTCACTGTTTATGGAATTCCCAATGGCCAACGAGGATCTGCACAGTTTAATGCTGACTTAATACTAGAAGCTCTCAAAGCTGCGAACCAACTAGACTTGCCCACCATAATCTTGGGAGATTTCAATTCAGACCCCATGGCCCTCACTTGTGCCACAGAACTTGAAGCTCAAGGGTTTAAGGACCTTAAGATGCTGCACCAAGAAAAATATAACCGGACAATGGACCCCACGTGCCGGAATGTCACCCATCCTGATAACGCCCTCCTGTGTCCAAAAATCCAGCGACATCTCACTTCCATTCAGGTCATAAATGACCAATGGTTTGATACCCATAAAGTGGTTACCTTCGAAATTACTTTCCCAGTTTGCCAAGATCCATTTTTGGTTTTTAAAATGCCTCGCACCTTTGCAAACCTTCCATTAGATCCAGATCACCTGCGAAATGCTTATGCACAGGTAACCCAAAAAAGGGGACATCCCACTGACCTACCTGAATGGGGTTTGACTATCGAGAGTGCAGTAGATAAAGCCTTGCGTACAACCCAAGCCCAGGTTGAAGGTATTCCGCTAGAAGCCACCCGAGGACTCCATCGGGCTTACAGAGGAAGATGTCAGCCAGACAAGCCAAAGGTTGCTTCAGGCAGCCCACCAGTAGGCACACCACGAAGTGGGGAGTTCAATCCTGAAATTGAAATTCATTCCTTTGCCACGCACAAAAAAGTCAAGCAAGTTCGCAGACTTGATTCCGTCCTTCGGGGACTCAAGAGAATCCAAGCTGGCCACCCAGAGCCACCATCCTTAATCCAAGAATGGCGATCAGCTTTGAGAAGTACAGGGTTTAAAGGTAACTTCCCAAAATGGGCCCTTAGCCACCCTGAAATAGGCCCTCTCCCCTGGAATTTGCCATCTATAGACCTGGTCCATACTATCATTCAGATCGCTAGACATGAGACAAAAATAGCCTTGCAAAAAGACCATGCCATATGGTTGAAAAAACTTAGCTATAAGAGACATGTGGATGAAACCTCCGGTGGATACCACCATGCTTTCCAGCGCTTGAAAGATGTTTCCAGAGACGAAGTGGAAGTGATAGTTCACAATGAAACCGCACAAGCAATGCCTGTTCCACAAGAGGATTGCCTCATCCTCTATGCTGACAATTGCCAAAGATTCAATGCCGCATACAAACTGGAGATAAACAACATCCCAGCTACCATCTTAGCTGTGGATAATTATTATCTCCAAGTTAAACCCCATGCGAATCAAGATTGGCCAGACGAAGTCACAATCACACAGCGGCAAGAAATCTGCCAACCTGATAAAATCTTCCAAGCACTAAATGACTTCTGGTCACCATTTTGGACTCAAGAACCCATTGCTTACCCGGAAGAGCTCCAGACACTGTTGTCACATATGCCACATTGTGACATTACCCCATGCCCACCGGATCTCGAGCTGTGGATTCAAGCCATCCATTCTTTGAAAGCCAGAAGCGCCCGTGGGGTTGATAAAATTTCAGCGCGTGAGTTACAGCTTTTGCCTCCTGCTGCCATTAACGATCTAATGTGGATAATGCATTCTAGTCAACAGGGCTTCCCAGCCTGGTTAATGTGGTGCAGAACTTTCCCAATCCCTAAAAACCCTGGTGACGTTAGTCCTGCCCAGATTAGACCTATAAGTGTATTAGCCCAGACTTATCGACTATGGAGTAAAATCCAGTCTAAGCATGCCATGCGCCAAATTGCCAACCGCCTACCACCAGGTATCACCGGCTTCGTGCCTGGAAAAGGACCATACGATGCTTGTTACGAACAACAATGGATCATGGAAAATTACAAAAACCTTGGAACACATATTTCAGGATTTTCCATCGATTTACTGAAATGCTTCAACACCATAGACTATGAAGCAGCAGCCCAAGCCCTGCTGTTCTTAGGCCTTCCCCTTGCTTTAGTAAAACAGTGGAAAAATTCCCTCCAGGCCCTCACCCGGTCTTGGATCCTGAAAAATCAAGTCAGTGTCCCAAAAACTATTTCCCGAGGTTGCCCTGAGGGAGACCCCCTCAGTGTACTCATAATGATCGCTATTTCCACAGGATGGATCACAGCTGTCCAAGCCCAGACAGCGACACATCTTACCGCGTACGCGGATAACTGGGGTTGGCTCTCCACTAATCCACGTACCCATAGTGATGTTTTGAAAGTAACCCAGAAATATACTGCTGCCTTCACCATGCATGTCGATTGGGCGAAGAGTTGGATTTGGATGAGCAATAAAAGCCATTTGCCCACCATAAAAAGTGCCATTAAACAGCATCTAGGCAACACCACCTTGAAACACCTTCTGTCGGCCAATGACCTAGGGGGGCAGATGACATATCGGGGTCCACCGAAACTTGGGAAAACCAAACAAAGATTTGAAGAAGCAGAGCGAAGACTCCGGCGGTTGCAAAAGATGCCACAGGACATCCATGCGAAGACCCACATGGTTTTGGTAGGCATTTTCCCTCAAGTTTTTTATGCGTCAGCCTTGCTCCCAATTGGCAGTCAACATGCCAACACTTTGAGAACTAGCATTGCCAATGCGATTTTAGGACCAAGTGTTAGCAGAAATTCTGCCATTGCTATACAAGTTTTGCCGAAAATGATGGACCCCATGGTGGTTTTGATACAAAATGCCATTTGCCAAGCACACAGATTCCTGCACAAAGCCACGCCTGGGACTGTTCAAAGTTTCCTGCGGATTGTTGCTACACATGATGGAGCGTCGCATCATTGCAGTGGACCTGCCAGTTGTTTGGCATACTATTTGACTAAGATAGGATGGCACATGGATGCAAAGGGGTGGATCCAGACCTCCGCATTTCAATGGCACAACCTCCTCACAACCAGTAGGAAAACTTGGAAACGTCTCATCCAAGTGGAATGGGAACAAACCTTGTTGACCTTGTATACGGATAGGAAAGCTCTTAGAGGGATGCCTCCTATTAATAAAACTGACACTTCCGCAATATTGACCAAGTTCCCTCCAAAAGACCAAAAATTCTTGATCAATCAGATTGCAGGTGGATTTCAAACAGGCGTCCAGCAGGCAGCTTGGGACCCATCCACCTCAGACCTTTGCGTAAACTGTCAGGTCCCAGACACGAAGTATCATAGGGTCATGGTTTGTCCGGAGGTACAAGACCTTCGAGCTCAGCACGAGTTGACATTCAATTGGATGGAGACAGAAGGAAAGGAATGGTACGAACTCCCAGTCATACATCAGCATGAACAGCAAGAGTGGGTCAACCTCACACATTGGCAGCAACCTGAACCCGACATTGCAGACAATATATACCATGCGCTGCACACACTGGACATGAGTGGCAACACAATCAGATGCTACACCGATGGGTCATGTCAGCATCCACAATCACCCAATACTAGATTCAGTGCTTCAGCAATGGTAGTTGACTTGGCCAGTGATAATGTAGAACGCGAGCTTATGGCGAAGACGTACAGCCAAACTGGTGCCATGCCTCCCACACTGATGCTCTTGAATGCTTGCCGGCCCTTTGGAGAGCAAAGGATTCACAGGGCGGAACTTTTTGCTGTGCTATATATCTGCGAGCGTTTTGCTAACACTGCCATCCACACGGATTCCCAAGTCACTTTAACTGCAGTTTCCAGATGTTTGTCAGCCACTAATTTGGCGCAGCTACATGACATGGAAGATCTTGACCTCATTATAAGACTATGGCGGGTCATTCACTTGGGGAATAGAGTCTTTCATAAAGTAAAAGCCCATGCTGAACTCGAAATTGCACCTACATGGGTGGATCTTTACCACAGAATAGGGAATAAAAAAGCGAATGATGCCGCCATCACCGCTTGTTGGAATCTTGTTCCCCGTTTAGTGCAAGACTATACTGAAATGCACACCCAACTTGCTGAACAAAAAGAGCATTTGTTTGCACTTTACAAATTTCATGTTGCGGTGCGCAACCGTAAAGCCGAAATTAAACGTGTGCAGCCACCATCCATGTCACAAACCGAAATCACTGGCAGCCAGCGACATAATGTACGGGATCGTCTAATGCAGTATAGGGTGCAGCCAACATGGACAGCCTCTCCACAGCAGATGCATGAGCTTGGTGCATGCGCATGGGGCCTCACTGTTGCTACAGCCATCAACCAATGGATGGCAGACCTTAAGTGGCCATTGCAATTGGACCAACATCCCGACCAGGCTTTAGGAACCTCTTGGTATGAAATGGTCTTGTCATTTATGTTGCATTCACAGATGTTTTTGCCAGTCAAGCGTGTAGGTGCTAATGGGAAAGATCGCCTCATCCCCTTTCGAGATTCTGCCTCACTTGCCGCTTTCGATGTGAAATTTTCAGAGTTGGCGAATCTGTTTTCCATCGCATGCAGACAAGTGAGTGAATTGCAAGCCCCATGCCCCATGCCTGACTGCGAACGCGGGCTTATTCGCAGCCTATACGTGCAAGGTGCTTCAATTTTCACTAGTGGCTACAGACAAAGGATTCAACTACCGCATCAGGAACAGGTCATAGCTATATTGTTTGAATACCTTAAGGTACACAAAGGGCCCGCTTTTGTAGTCCTACCTGATATACCGATTAAGGTCTCGGACACTGTCTTTGGCAAACTTCAGCGTGAACTTCCATCAACTTGGCAATCCAAATACACTGCTGCTAGCAAGGCAGTCAAAAGAGTCCAGCTATGGCGTAACCAGCCGCAACAACAGTTGAATTTTGGATGAACAACGGAGGAGCTCCCACATGCAGGTGACTTGCTGTTCTTGAACTTCACCTAGAGTCCTTAGGCTAGGCGTTTTTTCGTGGTACATTTTTAGCCATTCCACTTCTGGTGGCCGGCAAAGGCCGACACTTCACTTCCAGTAGGGTGTCGGACCCCTCATCGCGAGGAAAAGGGTAAATTATAACGACCTCACTGTTCTCCCTCACTGGGAATCAATGTTTATTTTAGGAAAATCATCCCCAAATGACCGCAAGATTCAGGTTAGTGAAATTTATAATTTACCCAGATATTATCTGGTTGGTGGTTTCAAACATTTTTAATTTTCCATAATATATGGGATGTCATCCTTCCCATTGACGAGCTCATATTTTTCAAGATGGTTATTGCACCACCTAACCAGTTATTGATTATAACTGCTACCAACTGCTTATTTAACAGTTCGCCATGGAAAATCACCATGTTATTACTAGGTAAACCATCTATCAATGGGCCATCTATACCATGGAGAACTGTTAGTCATAACCAGAGGGTAACCCATTAATGTCCCACTAAATCCCCATTAGATTCCTATGACATCACCATTATCCAATGAAATTTCCCATGATATTTCCATGATATCACCATGAGTTTTTTATAAACAAACAATTTCAGTCTAGACATATTCCCATCACATCAAGTCTCAAATTCAAGCATCAAATCTCCAGCTTCATCCCCTTGGGATCCCTTGGAAGGTCACCGTTGCGTTACGTCGTTTTCTGCTGGACGCCGCCTCCATCGAGCTGCAGATCGAGGACGCCGTGGAGCAGCTCGTGACGCTGACGCCGCTGCCGCTGGAGGCGCTGCTGGCGGCCTTCGCGACGCAGCATGGACGGGTGATGCTAGGCGCGGCGGGCGAGCCACGGGGTTAAGGGTGGATGGTTGGGGGTGATGTGAATGTTGCTTCAAAAAAAACTCATAGTAACTTTATAGGTAAGATATAATTGGTAACTATATATAGATATGTGGCGGGGGTGGGGGCGCTAGGTAAACGCTTAAAAGTGGGAAACTAGATCTAGTATATGCCAGCTATGGAAATGTCATCAGCTATATATGGAAAATTTGAAATATCATCAGCTATATGGACGAAATATTTTTTTTTTTAAATGGTTTTTGAGGATCTGCCACACAAGATAAGTGGCTACTAACCTTAGTTGGTTCATTTACGGGATTCCATGGGATAAGCCTCCAAATCAATGCCTGGATCTTTAAACACCACGAATGCAGCCGCTGAAATAAATTAGCCCCTGGTAAACGTTAACAGTTTGCGAACTGGAACATGGCCCAGTCGAAATAGTTGATGACTACCCAGTTTTTTTTTAGAAAATGGTGATGTTCAATAGCTATGTAAGAAATTACCAGAGGCTAAATCTGGATGGGGGAATCAAGAAACTAGCCAGATTTCCATGTACAATGTGGGGCCCCCGTTCGATAGCGTTCAGTTGGTGAACATAACTCCAATTTCACTATGGTTGATGGTACGCAAATAACTATAGTATTCATGGGGTGAATCTAAACCAACTTAGCTATCGAACGGGGGCCCCACATTGTAGACATTGTGATTTGACCTGCAGGACGCTTGAAGCCGATGGACGTCCTATGGGTTCCTGAAGACAGACCTGACGGCTTCCCGCGTTCAGCGCACAGCTTTCTGCGCTTAATGCAGTGGACACTGGGTAAACATCAGCTGGGGAAATGGCCATTTTCCCCGAAAACACTGATGATTTCGTGGGATTGATAGCTGATTTATGATAGCCGAGTTGCTTGTTTAACGTTTGGTAAATTAACCTAGACCCTGAAAACACCATTTTTTACAATTTTTTAGTGGAAACTAGTCTTTTAACCCCTGTCTGCCAGGGTCTACGTTAATTTACTGGAGGGTAACGTTTGGGTTTATGGGGGATATAACACGATATAACTATAGTTGGATGGGGCTTTGACCAACTTGTAACTGGAATACCTACTATAGATGGGCTTATAAACCAACTTATAAGTGGGGGCCCCACCCTGCACGGTAGGTAACGGTTGGATTAGGTCCGAAGTAAGATTTATTCCCACTTGTTGAATGTTGAAATCGTGTGTTATGTTTTTGGGGCTGTTTTGGCTCTTGAATTTAGTTTTGTTGGATTTGAGGAAGTCATTCAGAGCGCTCAAGCTTGCACTGTGCAAAGTCATGGCTCCATGGTTATCTACAATCAATTTTAAAACTAACTATTGACTGAGCTGGATATATATCTTCTGGTTGGTGGTTTGGAACCATGGATTTTTATGACTTTCCATCATATTGGGAATGGAAAATCCTCCCAACTGACTTTCACTCCATTATTTTTCAGAGGGGTAGGTCAACCACCAACCAGTTATGTTCTATATATATAATCCCATCATGTAACCATATATAATCACTATTATTGGTATTATAAACCACTATTATTAGTATAACCAACCAGATCTTTGTTGATGGGTGAACATAAATCAACTGATGGGCCAAGCTACAGCCCGATTTTATTTTATGTCAAACCTCAAATTATGCAAGAAGTAACAATGGCTGAAGTATCACAAGATTTTGTTTTTATGTGAACAACATCAAGTAACAAATTTTGTCAATTTTTATGTCAACCTGTTTTTTTATGGCTGAAGTATCACACTATTCACCAACGCCGAACAAAATTGAGCCCAACGCCGAAATGTTGAGCAATTTGAGGGTGTAACAACTCATTTCCAATGGCGCCAATTGTACAAATTCCTGGGTCTCTGGAATGATCCCCCGATACGAATCATCATTTGCTACTTCAAATCCCAATTGCAACCCCAATCATACAGGAAGTGCCACCCCAAACAGTAGTGGGTTTATACCCCATCTAACTAGTTCCAACTACATACACATATCTCCAACCTAAACCCTAATGATGTAGTTATAAAGCAAATTGCCTATCACATATTCAGTCTAAGTCCCCCTCTTGCCAGTTAATTCTGCACGTTCTGGGCCCAGGAAACAAGGGCCTTTCTATCGGGACAAGGACTATATCCGCGTGCACAAAGATGAACGCGAACATTTTCCCTGGGTCATGGAGCAGGACTGCTGCGGGATGTCCCCACATGTTTCGCTGCGGAAACGGGGTGTTTTTGGATGGGGCTTTCTCGTTCCTTGCGTTGAAGCAGCGAACATCAGAATCGAATCACCACAAATTTGGTGACCCTACCAACAAACATTCTGGTTTGATCCAAAATAGTGGGGATGGGTTGTGACCTAAAGGTAGGTATAGGTCCTGAAGCCAACTTCAATGAAAGAATAGGAGTGGTCCCCCCATTCATCGCAAACATAGTTTCTATTCTGGTTTTAAGAAGCAGCCAGCTGGTGCTTCTAAGTCAATATTTTACCCCAACAAGTTGAAAGGTTCAATACTGCACGTACATGATCAGCCGTTTGTGGGTTGATACCACTGGAGCCCCACTGGTACCACTAGCCTTAAAGAAGGACCTTTTTTTTTTCAGGTGGCTTTAAGGGTCACTTCATGGCCAGGTGAGGATCAAAGGGCAAGAGTTTTTCTACCAATACTGGACCGCTGAGTTGAAGACAGGCAGCTCGGAGCCATGGGGACCATGGGGACCGACCAGTCCAGCTTTCCAGCTGGCTGCTGGCTGGTGAAGAAGCCCTAGAAATGGAGGAAGCCCAAGATGGCCTGATGGCTGGTCAGATACCAAAAGTATCCGAATACATCCGCTTCGTGGCTTCAAGGATGTAGAACTAGATCATGTGTGTAAATGTTTCTGTATGGCGAGCCTGATTTGAATGGCTCCTGGAAGCATGCGATATGTTCGTTCTCGCGAATGGAAGCATGCGATCATCCAACCTGCAGATTCTTTTTTGGGGTAGAAATGCCACCCCAACTGAAGTATTTTTTATATGCTCAAGGTGGCCGACAATTGAACTTTAAAGGCGGAGTCCTGTAAATAAGTAGGGAAGGTGATTTTCGTCCAAATGGAATTTTGAGAAGACCTCATTTGACTGGGGGAAGAAACATCCAGCTATACCAGCTATGACTTAGGGTACATAGGCTACCCAGGGTGCCAGCGTTCTGACCCACAACCACATGGAGGTTTCGAATAAGTCATAGGAGTACCCCTAAATTCCATCATCATCCATTTTAGATTGGGATTTTCCCATGGAAATCAACCATCCTAAGCTCGCTTGGGGGTAGCTCCATTTATGGAAGCCCCTTATGAAGCCAGGCAGAGATCGCTGGTCTTTGGCGGCTCGACAGACAGGATGCTGCACCAGGTCACCAGTTCGTGAATGCTAAGTTGGTGAACATAAGTCCAATAACCATCAACAACCATGGTTATATAATGGGGATTAATCTCTTCCCCCCAAAAAACTACTCCCCACCAAAAAACACCTCAGGTAACCTTCAGGTAGTTTTTATTGTTTGGGGGGGGTTTAGTAATTATATAATAGGGGAAGGGATTATAACATATTTATAACCTATTTATAACTGGGGGACACCACCAAACGTAGGGATTCGCATCAAACGTCTGGGATGGCCCC
Source organism: Cladocopium goreaui (assembly GCA_947184155.2). Lineage (NCBI taxonomy): Eukaryota > Dinophyceae > Suessiales > Symbiodiniaceae > Cladocopium > Cladocopium goreaui. Next base: position 384,500 of record CAMXCT020004301.1, on the reverse strand, counting down.
TTCGGCACCAGCCATGGAGCTGTCCCAAGCCATGATAATACCCCCCAAATGACCCATGGGTACCTCCATGACTATGGTTTATAAATGGGACATCCATGGAAATCCTATTTAGTTTTTTTTTTTTTTTAAATTGTTTTTTAGTGGTTTATAAATGGGAAATCCTATTTAGAAGTGGTTTTTAAATTGGTTGGGATTTCCATGGATTTCCCATTTATAAACCATCCATTTTGGAGTACCCCCATGACTATGGAAACCACCAAGAATTCTTCGACTGGACGTAGTCGCAAAAGCACTATCGGATGAACAGCCGATATTTTCTACGAAGAGCTTGGCCGGTGAAGTTGCGATGATTTGCCCACATCAATTCGTAAAATCCACATGGGATGTACCCGGCCTGGTAAACGTTAACAAAAAACGATAGAAAATCACCATGTTTAATGGGTAAATCCACTCTGAATCACCATTTTCAATAGCAAACTGTAAACGTTGACCAGAGGGTAAATCATATCAAGACCCCAGTATCGGCTAAATCCAAATTTATTGGCCGCATCCCAAGGGGTAAACAAGTTGGGCAATGTAAAATCCATCCAGATTTATTATATTGATTGGTGAAACATCGCCACGAACTTACCCTCTGGTTAGATGACCTTTTTCTGGTAATCTCCATTTATGTCGATGACCTTTGTATGAGAACCCGCCATTTTTCCGTTCAAAAAAAATCGTAATATATTTTCCTACTAAACTTCGTCAACACACCATGAAAACCCAAGGAATCCTGCAGCAACTCTCATCAAAACACCAGGAAATCACACTTAAATCACCAGTATATCATACACCACGAAGAAAACTCAGCGTTAAATCATCAATTAATCTTCGTTAAAATCATTAAATCTTCATTAAAACACTATTTAATCCCCATTCAAATCCCAAATCCAAAAATGAAGATTTGATGATGATCATCACCATGGAATTTCATTGAAATGTGATTTTAACCCATCATTCACTAGGTCAATTGACTGGATGGCTAGAAACTAATCCTAACTAGTCTTTTGGTATCAATGGGATTATCTACTTCCTAACCAGCTAAGAATTTGTTGTTTTTTGAAGGGTATCTGGCTGATTGGCCATGTTTGTTATAAGTTGGTTTATAAACCCCATGAACTAGTTCGTTATATATCTGTATATATCTACAATAAACATCCATAAACCATAGAATTCAGACACTGAACTATCTCAACTTAGCCTGGTTGGTGGTTTGGAACATTGTTTTTATGACTTTCCCATTATTATATTGGGAATGTCATCATCCCAACTGACTTTCACTCCATGAATTTTCAGAGGAGTAGGTCAACCACCAACCAGATGCTATCTTGAATTAGGTAAATCACAATTTTTACTAGGAAAATCACCATTTTTACTAGGTAAATCAACCATTTCTATGGCCATTTTCAATAGCAAATTCCCATCAAATCCCTCCAAAAAGTTCATAAACAGCTGGAGGTCCTAGAGGCTGACGCCTTTGTAACACTGATCTCTGAGAAACTCTTCGCGCTGGCCACACTCCTGCAGCAAGGCGAATTTTCGATGCAGAAAATATATGAAAATATGGGCTGGAAAAGGGGGGAACTTCTGGGAAAATGCTGATTTAACTAGGCAAAATGGAGGTTTCATGACATTTCATGAGGGATTTTATGAGGATTTAGCCTCCAAATTCACAGTTTGACCCTGAAAATCACCACTGTTTGAATCTTCCAACCTCCGATTTGCCAGGGTCTATGTGAATTTATTGGAGGGTAGGCGTTTTACCCCAGAATCTTAGTACTATAGTACCATTATTTTTGAGGTACTTGGAGGGTCTAGGTACATAGAACAATGGAACCATCCAAAATACACTCAAAAAAAAGTGTTGTACAACCTAATTGCAAAAAAAACAAGTTGGGTTATAATTATAACCTGCAAACAATGGTGATTGAAGGGACACACATGGTGATTGAACCATCCAAAAATGGGATTTCACATGATTTCTTCAGCGAAAATGGGTACGTACACAACTGTGGTGCAACCTTGGTAAACCCACAGAAATGGTCATATGACACATGATCATAATCCATGAACTGGGAATACCTACTGATAAAGCAGTATAAATGAAATGGCAGATAGTATTTAACACTGCAGTGTTTTTGGATGGTGATTTGAACATGGAAAATAGTGACTGAACCAACATTTTCATGCTGGTATCATAGTGATATCATAGGGATAACTGGGATATAGATAAAGGATATCAAACTGGATAAGCTGCGACGTCATTGGAATGATGGGAATTGGAACGCCATAATTGTCCCAAAATAGCCAAACTTTTCGGGTTAGTAAATTGATATAATTTATCCAGAACAATAGTGTGCCAAGCCTGACCAACAAGACCCAAACATGTTTTTGTGGGTATCCCCGTTGAAGTAGGATAGCCATGGCTCAGGTTTTTGTCCTCTGCAAAACTATAGTTTAAACAGAAGGTTTGATACAATGTTCTGGGTAAATTTCATCACGACCTCACTGTTCTCCCTCACTGGGAATCATGGTTAGATTGTGGGGAATCATCCCCAAATGGCCGAACTATTCAGGTGAGTGAAATATTATAATTTACCCAGATATTATAACCTATTTGTAACTGGAGGACACCACCAAAGGTAGGGATTCGCATCATTTACCCAGAATGTTCTCCCTTTTTTGCTGCAGTTTTACCCACCATAAAAAACCATTCCACTGCCGGCTCAGCCACATAGTTATGGCAGCTATTACCATCCCAACTTATGGCAGCTATTACCATGGTTATACCGTGAAAAACCCACTAACACCCCCGCAGCAAATGGAGGTGTCCGGACAGCTATGATTTGGGTATCCCCAGATCATCCATTTCTGTTTTGGGTTTATCATACACCATCCAGCCTTGGGATCCCCATGGCTGGATGGACACCTCCTCCAAATGGTGCCCCATTATGCCATTGCGGGCTGCAAATTGAGACACCCAGGCATATGCCAGCGATCCTTGAACGACAAGAAGCTTTGGATGCCACTGGAAGCATCAGACACCGCTGGCTGTTCCTACAGGACATGGTGTGGATGTGGGTATGACTCAAAAACAGGGTGCCAAAGATCCATGGACCTGGACAACTTGCGATTTTTCAATGGGCCATCCATTTTTTTGGGCCATCCATGATTAGTAAATGATGCTTTTTGAGGCATATGGGTTGAATATCCACTGCGGGACCAACGATGGTTTGTTGTTTGTTGCAATATATAGCCATCCTAAACTTGGGCACCCCAAGGCAGTCAAGGTGAGATGGTGAGAGTCGCCATCAAGCAGGGTGCTGAAAAGACATGATCTCGTTGCTGGTGAAAATGGTGAAAATCGAATTGGATCTTTCTAGCGCCAAATCCGAAAAGAAGTGCTGATTCCAGTTTTCGTTGCTCCCATTTTCCGTCAAAATCAAAATATGTCAAGACTCCAATATCTTTGGCTTCAACGTCCATCTTGCTTGGGCTTTAGCTCTGATTTGAAAAATGACCAACCTCACATTTCTTTCGGCTGCAACTTCCATTCATCTTCATCAAACTCGTACTTGTCTTGATTAAATTGCTGGTTGGTGGTTTGGAACATGAAATTTATGACTTTCCATACAGTATATTGGGAATAATAGTCCCAACATGTCCCAACTGACTTTCATATTTTTCAGAGGGGTTGAAACCACCAACCAGTTACTTATTTCACCCTGGTTTGTTTTGATGAGACATGATGAAACTCCCACTATAGCAACCCCCCCAAAAAGATAGAAAAGTGTTTCCAGGATGTTATAAGTGCGGTCTTCTCCATAATATCCTGGTTTCCATAACTTTTCGGCATCTTTTTTTGGGTTGCTTTATGTATGACACACTTTGGTTCATGTTCACCCATAGGTTCTATCATAGATAAATCCTAAATATTGATAATCCAACTTGTTGCTTATAAATGGATATGCATGGGCTATAAACCGAATTGACTTAACCATAGATAGCTATTGGATAAATGGCTTATAACCTATAACATGTGGTTATAACCTTACATGGACATTTCTTATTAAATATCATAGAATATCATAGATATATCATACATGTTAATATCAACTATGGCTAGTAACTATAGTTGATTACAAGGGTGATCCCATTTATAAAAGGCTTACCCTCTGGTTATTTAACAGTTCGCCATGGTATAGATGGCCCATAGAAATAGATGGTTTACCGTTCTTAATAGCATGGTGGATCTTTCCATGGCGAACTGTTAGTCATAACCAGAGGGTAACCATTTATAGATTCAATTATACCATTGGTGTATATATATATATATTCATAACAACAATTACTTTACTTCGAGTTATCCCCACCATGACATTTATCCGTTTTGTTACTGGCAAATCTTCTGGCATTCTATCTGACATATCTTCTGGCATTTTATCTGGCATATCTTCTGGCATATCTTCTGGCATTCTATCTGCCATATCTTCTGCAATATGTTCTGGCATATCTTCTGGCACTCTATCTGGCATATCTTCTGGCATATCTTCTGACATTCTATCTGGCATTCTATCTGGCAAATCTTCTGGCATTCTATCTGGCAAACATTCTGGCACTTTATCTGGCATACCTTCTGGCATATCTTGTGGCATTCTATCTGGCATATCTTCTGGCATTTTATCTGGCATATCTCATGGCATTTTATCTGGCATTTTATCTGGCATTCTATCTGACATTCCATCTGGCATATCTTCTGGCATTCTATCTGGCCGTTGAGGTCCAGCGGTGCACACTGAGCTGGGCAGCTCGCAGGTTGGGGTCCAGCGGTGCACACTGAGCTGGGCAGCTCGCAGGTTGGGGTCCAGCGGTGCACACTGAGCTGGGCAGCTTGCAGGTTGAGGTCCAGCGGTGCACACTGAGCTGGGCAGCTCGCAGGTTGACGTCCAGCAGTGCGCACTGAGCTGGGAAGTTGGCGAAGCGCTTGGCGACGAGTTGGCAAGGTTGGCAAGGCGGAAGTGGAGGTGGAGCAAGGCGGAAGTGGAGGTGGAAGAGGCGGAGGCGAGGAGGAGGGCGGACAGCTAGTCGAGGAGGAGGAGGAGGAGGAGAAGGCGGAGGAGGAGGCGGGCATGTGCTCTGATAAAATCTAACAACCCTCACCTGGCAGGTGGGGAATAACCAGAGGGTAGTCATGGTTCACCAAGAATCCAGAGCTCCAGGACTTCAGCTCCATTCCTCCGCCTCTGTCCGCGGTGAAGCTGGCCTTCGGCATTGATGCAGCGGAGCGCAGAGATGTCACGGCGGATCAGATCTTTAAGGACAGGAGATGGCTTGGGGATATCGTTTTAAACATATGGATATTTGGGATTATTTGATATATTTTGATATGATATCTTTAGGCGGATCATATGAGCCTAAACAAATTTGGATGGTTTGGGGATATCCATAAATGATTGTTGACAATAAAAGGAATGGATAGCCATAAATGGTTGGGATTGATATGGATATTGTCAACCATTTTAAGGTTGGGGATAAGCATATCTTTCGGATCATATCCATTTGATGGTTGGGGATATCCATAAATTTGTGCTTACTGTAACATGCGTTTAAATGGTTGACAATATCAACTTGTTTGTGGATATTTGGGATTATTTAATATGATTTGTGGATATCTGAGCAGTTTTTTTTTCCGTATGAACAATCGGGAGCAGCTATGAAACAAATTTCGCAGCCACATGATAGTAGCTACAAATATTGGTAGTAGGTGGCTACCAATGTCTATATATACAGCGCTAGGGTATATATCGTACTAATCTAAATGGGTGAAGAAGTTGTGGGTCACATTTTTTACTTGCCCTTGTCATACTTGTCGTCATACTGGGGTGACTGTGGAATGTCTCTGCGGTGACGATTTGTTCGAAGTTGAGCACTCCTGATATAACCAGGTTCAACCTTTGCCGGCTCCCAGCCTTGACTCAATTTCTGCCCAGCCCAAAGAGGCCATGAGTGGCTACGTGGAGCCATCAGCTGGTGGCTCCGAAGTGATTGACCTTCATGTGCTTTGCCTGAATGGTGAAGGTTGCAAGTTGACCCTCCCTCCTTCCACCTTGGGCCGGGAAGTGCGGCAGATGGTTTTGGAGCAACTTCAGCCAAAGAGAGGGGGAAAACTTGCACTGCAGTACCTTGCTTCACCGCTTGTGCTCGGCCAAACGTTGCAGGAGCAGGGCATTGAAGGTCAGGAGGTGGCGCTTTCCTGTACTTATGTTCCAACAGATATGTATGCTGCATGGCGTTATGCCTGGGGCCATCCTGCAATTGAGGATGGCGAAGAAGAGTTTGCATTAGAGGGTCTGACTACCATGATAGGGGCATGGAATGGGGAGTACTTGCACCACCTCCCCTCGAGCCTCCAAAACTTGACCTTCGGAAGTGATTTCAACAAGAGCCTGGAAGGAGTCACCTTTCCAGACAGTCTTCAAAGCTTGACCCTTGGAGTCAAATTTAACCAAAGCCTGAAAGAAGTGACCTTTCCAAGCAGTCTTCAATGCTTGACCTTCGGAAGTGATTTCAACAAGAGCCTGAAAAAAGTGACCTTTCCAAGCAGTCTTCAAAGCTTGACCTTCGGAAGTGATTTCAACAAGAGCCTGGAAGGAGTCACCTTTCCAGACAGTCTTCAAAGCTTGACCTTCGGAGTTGATTTCAACCAGAGCCTGGAAAAAGTGACCTTTCCAAGCAGTCTTCAAAGCTTGACCTTCGGATATTCTTGCAACCAGAGCCTGGAAAAAGTGACCTTTCCAAGCAGTCTTCAAAGCTTGACCCTTGGAGTCAAATTTAACCAGAGCCTGAAAGAAGTGACCTTTCCAAGCGGTCTTCAAAGCTTGACCTTCGGAAGTGATTTCAACAAGAGCCTGGAAGGAGTCACCTTTCCAGACAGTCTTCAAAGCTTGACCTTCGGATATTTTTTCAACCAGAGCCTGGAAAAAGTGACCTTTCCAAGCAGTCTTCAAAGCTTGACCTTCGGATATTCTTTCAACCAGAGCCTGGAAAAAGTGACCTTTCCAAGCAGTCTTCAAAGCTTGACCTTCGGAAGTGATTTCAACAAGAGCCTGGAAGGAGTCACCTTTCCAGACAGTCTTCAAAGCTTGACCCTTGGAGTCAAATTTAACCAAAGCCTGAAAGAAGTGACCTTTCCAAGCAGTCTTCAATGCTTGACCTTCGGAAGTGATTTCAACAAGAGCCTGAAAAAAGTGACCTTTCCAAGCAGTCTTCAAAGCTTGACCTTCGGATATTCTTTGAACAGGAGCCTGGAAAAAGTGACCTTTCCAAGCAGTCTTCAATGCTTGACCTTCGGAAGTGATTTCAACAAGAGCCTGAAAAAAGTGACCTTTCCAAGCAGTCTTCAAAGCTTGACCTTCGGAAGTGATTTCAACAAGAGCCTGGAAGGAGTCACCTTTCCAGACAGTCTTCAAAGCTTGACCCTCGGAGTTGATTTCAACCAGAGCCTGGAAAAAGTGACCTTTCCAAGCAGTCTTCAAAGCTTGACCTTCGGAAGTGATTTCAACAAGAGCCTGGAAGGAGTCACCTTTCCAGACAGTCTTCAAAGCTTGACCCTTGGAGTCAAATTTAACCAAAGCCTGAAAGAAGTGACATTTCCAAGCAGTCTTCAATGCTTGACCTTCGGAAGTGATTTCAACAAGAGCCTGAAAAAAGTGACCTTTCCAAGCAGTCTTCAAAGCTTGACCTTCGGAAGTGATTTCAACAAGAGCCTGGAAGGAGTCACCTTTCCAGACAGTCTTCAAAGCTTGACCTTTGGAAGACGGTTCGACACAAGCAAGAAAGGAGTGACCTTTCCAAGGAGTCTTCAGAGCTTGACCTTCGGAAATGATTTCAACCAGAGCCTGAAAGGAGTGACCTTTCCAAGCAGTCTTCAGAGCTTGACCTTCGGAGATGATTTCAACCAGAGCCTGAAAGGAGTGACCTTTCCAAGCAGTCTTCAGAGCTTGACCTTTGGATATAAATTTTACGAGAGCCTCGAAACGTCTAGAAGGAGCCTGGACTCAGTGACATTTCCCAGCAGTCTTCGCAGTATTTCATGTGGCCATGCATTTTTCAGCAGCCTATGATTTTGCAGTTGCTGATCATATTTGAATATGAATGCGGAAGAAATAACGGCCGCTGTTACACAGGAGATCTATCAAGTCACTCAAGGTTGTTGACTCGCAATTCTCTTTGTCTTTTAGTTTGAACTTGTTCCAACATGTTTCCCTTTCATACCCGTGCTGATGATCCCCGTTGCATGTTAGTTTTTTCTCTGGAGCTATTTGGAGCTGGGCGAAGATAGGGGAAGATCCCTACTGTTCCCCTGGCCATGAAATGAGGATACGAGCTTTTGAAAAATGCCAAGTCCAAAAGATCAATACTCTTTCAATCTCTTTTACCGGTTGGTGGTTTGGAACATTTTTTATTTTCCCCAATAGTTGGGATGATGATCCAATCTGACTAATATTTTTCAGAGGGGTTGAAACCAACCAGTTTATCTCTTCTGAAAAACCCACAATCTTCATACATTGTGGCCGCAAAAAGAAGTGCGACTTTGAGTTGTCTCAGGACTGGCAGCGGTGCAATTTGTGGCGCCGGCGACGGACTTACAAGAGACTTTGGCTGAAGGGTATACGATTAGTATATACCTGGGTTTGTTTAAGGTGATTTTTAATTTTCCAAGTGGAAAATCCATGAGAATCCACCATTTGGGGAATCTATAGTGAATATTTTTTATTTTTCGGGGATCCCTTAAGCAAATCCAAGTATATACTGTAACCATAACTCTATCTATATTCTTGAATTCCCCAAACCCGGTAGAGACTCTAACTATCTTAAAACAATTAAAAGTACGCTTGACCTTAGGAAAACATGTGCTGCCAAAATACACTTGCAGCAAGAATGTGATTTTTGTTTCCACAGGTGCAGTCCAAAAATGCACTTTCCAAAAAAAATGCACAATGTGCGGGTAAGAAAATACACTCGCAGTAAACGTGCAAGTCCGATTTCCACACACGCGTAAAATAAATACACCTGCACAAGACGCAGATGCCCAAGGCGTAAAAAAAATACGCCTGGGCGAGACACAGGTGCCAAACGCGTAAAAAAAATACACTTTTTAGCAAAAATCGCATCGCAAATGCACCAAACATATGCAAAAAATACACAACGTCAAAACACCAAAAATACACTTTGGGACAGGTGTATTTTAAATATGCCGTGCCTGGAGACCAAAAATGCGCACGGAAGAAGGTGTATTTTCTGGCGGCGCAAGTTTTTAGCCACGTGAATTCCATATTTCTAACTGCATTTTGGCTTTGGCCACAATGACGGGATTGAGGCGAATTTTAATTCCAAGATGCCTTAGAGAGTGTACCAGACTTTGGGGAATTCAACTATATTCTATGTAGATATAGGTCAATGGCCATCTCTGGAACCTAAATTGGAGGTACCTACCATATATAAGGCCCTTAGTTTCAGGGAATGTCCCCACAAAATATGGCCAGAAATATGGTACTAACGTAGCTCCATAAATTGGATCCTGAAATTCCCATTGATTTGCTATCTTGAATTAGGTAAATCACCATGTTCACCATTTTTACTAGGAAAATCACTATTTTTGCTAGGTAAATCAACCATAAATGGCCATATTCTATGTAGATATCGATACATGCAAGATCTTTCACTCTGATGGAAATCTGCCGGGACTCGGGGGTCAACCATCATAACTCCGCGTGTGAGCCCGCCATGATCGGGATCTACCAAGGGAAGTCTAACCAACAATGTGATATGATATGAGGAATATTATATTGTTCTGGAATCATGGTTAATAAGAGGAATCATCCCCTTTTATGGCCGAACTATTCAGGTTAGTGAAATATTATAATTTACCCAGATTGTTGTTAATATGCATCTGTATAAATAAATAGATAAACAAATAAATAAAAAATACATAAACAATAATATACAGTAATAGTAATATATCTATATATAAATGCATCATACATTTAACTTTATTTGAATGTAAATTCATAGGAGGACATAATGCTGTTTATGGTGAACATTGAGGATCTCAGCAACCCGTTGTTGCGGAAACACCATCGAAAAATGGAGATGAGGATATGGACATAAATGAGGGTCGCCAGCACACATGGGGGTAGTGTGGTTAAAACAATGTTTAACTAAACCATAAACCATCCATTAATGGTTAATGATGGTTAATAGTGGTTAATAAATGATGGTTAATGATGGATACTGATAGTTAATGATAGTTAATGATGGTTGATGTGGGTAAAACAATGTCATTTTTGCCACCCATGACTGGGAATGGTAACCATAGCCGTTTATAGCACCTATCAAAATGGTGATGACTGGGGGATGGTTGATTACAGTTTTAAGCACATGTGTTTCAAGCAGTAGGATCAGTAGGATCATCATGGTACAGAAGGCTCCCAACTATCCCGCCGGCAGCCCCAGTCCGAGAAGGCATCCAGCAGATCCGATCGAAGGAACTTCCACAATTTCCAGCCCATCTCGACTCCACCTCTCAGTCGACACTTTACTTTGAAACCCACCAAGATATCCAAGATATCCACAAACATCCCATCCCAATCCCTATGGCATAACATGGCATAACATGGCATAACATGGCATAACTATGGTTAATAATGGCTAATAATGGTTAATAATGGTTCATAATGGTTTATCATGGCATACCCTCTGGTTATGACTAACATAGCTATGGAAAGATCCACCATGCTATTCATGGGAAAACTCACAATTTCGACTGGGCCATTTTCAATAGCTTTTTGTTAACGTTTACCAGGCCGGGTATCCAGTCGATGTTTACCACCATTCCATCCCAATCCCTATCCTCATCCTGTCTCATCCTCCCCTCCAGGGGGCTCATGATCACGATTACAAGACCAGGGAAACTAGAATCCACCAAGTTTGTCCTGATTTCTTCACCCCAAAAATGTCACCATTTTTGCCCCATCAGCATGACAAATCCACCCAAGTGTTTTCCTTTTGTTTCCCATGTTCCATCCGCCAAAAAATTATCCGATTTCTCTTCATTCCACCTGAAGAACATGTCTTTAACATGATATCCTAAAAAAGAAGCTTCATATCCTAACAATAAGAGACAGCCATTTAGTTCGATGATTTTCCAAGCTAGACACAGAGGATGTTCCAGCTAGCAATGTTTGATGACACCGGACGGTACCCCAAAAAGTCCAAAACGACTCAGGATCAAGGAGACTTCAACATCTATCAACAAACAATAAGAGTTAAATGCGATCAAAAAAAGAGCATCAACAATATCATAATCAGTTTCCCCTCTCCAATATGATATCATAATATATCATATTATCATATAATTCATATCAGATCCTGATATTTTCCCTCCAATTTCCAACCAGTTCCACAATGTGGCCCCCCCCCAGTTATAAGTTTGTTTATAAGCCCCATGAACTATAGTTATACTTACCATAAACCATAGTTATTGGAGTTATTTGCACCAACTGAACGCTATCGAACGGGGCCCCCACATTGCAGGATCAAAGAGACCGTCTTCCCGGGCGTTTCGCAGCTGGGTGACCTGGCCCTGGCCTGCCACCTGCGCCACCGTCCCTTCGTCGCTGCCCTGGCGGAGCTGACGCCGGAGAGCGCGGAGAGCCCCCTGCGGCGGTGGTACCTCCGGGGTGGCACGTGGAGGCCGGAGGAGCCCGTGTTGAACGTGCGCCTTGGCGGATGATGGGGGTGGGGTGGGACCCCTGGGGGGGGGGGAAGGATATTTTTTTTAACGGAATCTTAGTTGGGATGTTTGGGATCTTTGGGATATCTTTTGGATTTAGCGATGATTTATTTTTTATACGTTTTTTTTGGGTTGGAGTTGGATGGTTGGGGGTATATCTTGGGATTTGGGATTTGAGATGAGAAATGATTTTGGTGCCTTTTTGTAGGGTTGGAGTTGGAGTGAAAGTTGGGAGTCGGGCTGTTGTTTCAAGGCACTGTCGCATGAAAAACTCCGATGCCAAGCAAAGCAATATATGTGTACCGTTCTTGTGACCTGGATGAACGTCCTTCTATTTCCCGATCCTGGTGGGCTAAGCATGTAGTTGGACGTGTCCTAGGCCTCGTAAAAGGATGTAAAAGGCGATATTCATAGAGGAAATATATACAGTAAGGGAAACATATACAATGAAGTGAAAGAAATTCAGCCATCAATAACCCTGCGGCTATCCGCTATCCATCATCATGTGGATATCATGCAGTGGATCTGAGGCTCTTTTCCCAGGAGATGCTGAAGGGCTTGAGCAAGTACTGTGCAGAAGCGTTGCAAGCGGCTGAGTATGTCACTGGGTCCGGCGAATCACAACCGCCGACCATGGGGGAAAAGGATCCCAGGGAAGCCCCGACATTCCGACAGGATCGGAAAGGGAACAGCGGCCGTAAACTTTGACCCTAGGGATGATAGCAGGGTGATGTTGACAGCTATCTGGTTGGCGGGTTGGAACATGAATCTAATGACTTTCCATTCAGTTGGGAATGTCATCATCCCAACTGACGAACTCACTCCATCATTTTTCAGAGGGGTTGGGCTCAACCACCAACCAATTATGTTCTATAATGTAATCCCATCATATAACCATATATAATCACTATTATTGGTATTATAAACCACTATTATTAGTATAACCAACCAGATCTTTGTTGATGGGGTAGACATCCAGCCCGACAGGGTACACCTCGGAAATGACCCTTCAAATCTTCAAACCAAGCGTGGTTGGTACCCGGAGAATCAACCACTTACTAAATGGAATGCTCGTCCCACTTTTGAACTTGTAAGAAATTGTGTTGCAGAATCATTGGGCAAACAGTGGGTTTCGTAACAACAAACATACGAATTTATCCAAAATGATGAGATGATGAGAGATAAGTATGGTCAGACCCAGCTGTAAAGGGGGTAACTTCACCTTACAGCTTACTGCATTACTTGCCTGCTCGGATGATCCTCCGTTTGCACCCTTCACCAAGGCGAGCAAACAGAACTATGGCGACACTGGGACCAAAGCAGTGTCTCCATATCGAGTCTTGTGCATTGGTAGCGGATGCTCACGTTTGCGTCACTATCTCCACTTCTTGCTCTCCAAAATCCTTCCTGGAAAGGACCATTTCTGCCGCTGCTTGCTGAAGTATTTTTGATCATTGGGGATATCCGTTTAGTATATTTTCGTGGCACTATTTGTGGGGAATAATCTTTATTCAACTAGGATAAATCTTGATTCAACCCTTGTTGATGTTTATCAACCAGGGTCGGTAAATCTTGATGTACCAGGAGACCCTCCGGTAATCTAACATAGCTATTGAACATGGCCCATTTAGTTCGTTGATTTATCTATCAACAGTGGTGATTTTCCCAGGGTTGACATCATGTTCCAATGACAGAAACATTCACTGCTGATCTTCGAGGTGAGTTTCCTCACATGAAGAGTGACCGTTCGTTCAAGGGAAGCCCCCAGTAGTTGTATCACAATATACATCACCATATCCCAATATAGCTGGGTTTATACGCCATTTCATTAGGGTTAAGTAGGCAAAGTTTAGCCACAGACATGGATTTATAAGGGCCGGGGGATGTGTGGATGATTTATCCAAGATGGTGTTTTTGCAGCAAAAACATGAGATTTTTTCGAGGTGGGAGTGTCATCCAGTGAAGTGGTTGATATTCCTTCGGCTATCCCCGTGATCCCTATGAATCAAATGTCCATGGCTTTGTCAGTCCCATAAATGTCTCATTTCCGTTCTCCTTCCATGAAATCATCGAGTTTCTATTCAAGCATCATTTCCATTGAATACTACATGTATATACATATACATATATATATATGCCCTAATCCTCAAGATGGGGGTTCTGGGGAAGGCGGTGACCATATATATATATTACATATACATCCGATATATATATATATATATATCTATATATATATGTACACATAGAATATCATAGAATCCATTTATGATATAATCAAACAATATATATATATATATTATTTATTATTATTATTGTTATTATTATTATTATTATATATATTAATATATATATATATATATTAATATATATATATATTAATATATATATATATATTATTATATATATATATATTATATATATTATTATATATATATATTTAACCCATTATATAATTTTCATATCCCTATAATACCGTTGTCATCCATTGATATAATCAATTGGGATAACATAAATATCCATTGATATCAAATAAGATAATTACATCACAATTGGAAGCCACGGCCAGGACGTGAAAGTGGCCGCCGTGCTTCCCCGGGGAGACACCGAGGCCCGAGACCCCGCGCGGCCTTGTTCGGCCATGGCGCGCTGGCCTTCGCTGGAGCTCTGTCGGCGAAAGGATGGGACGGTTTTTTTCGGTATATGGATGGTTATAACATGTTATAACCATAAAAACAGGGGATGTAACTCATATGTAAGTGATACAACCATCAATAAGAGGATAATTCTGGATAGATTATGTTGCAACGTCACATCGCGACGTGACTAGAATCATGGTGAATGTAAGGGTTAACGATCCCCAAACAGCCAAAGTATTCAGATAGTGAATTAGTGCAATTTGTCAAGAAATACGATGTTTTGGTGTAGTACGTTGTATAAACCGGCCATGCATGAATATCTATTATTTGGGTATTGTAATTTTCATTTTAAGCAGAAATCCATACTGTCAACATAAATCAACCTGATTAACCCATGTCACAAGCTTGTGTAGTTTTTGCTGAGCAAACTTAGTAGCACAAGAGTTTGTACCTGTACAAACGTTCATATAATTAAAATTCCACAGCCAAGGCAATAAGGGTCTCATGCGGTGGATAACGGAGGAAATATCATGTTTACTGGGGAAGTTTGCAGAAAGCATTCTCATTCCTCACTGCCTGTAACCTGCCTCCAGTGGCTGCGACTAAGGACGAATTCAACGAGGATCGGTCAGGGATGGGTCATGGAGTTTTCAAATCTAAACGTGGAGTGCCTCAAACCATAAACCATACCGGTACCTAGTCACCTAGTCTTGCCATGTTTTCTTAGCATCAAGACAATCGGGTTCCAGGCCCGTGGCCCTTCACATAACCCTGAAATGGCAATAAATCA
The DNA here is from genome assembly GCA_947184155.2 of Cladocopium goreaui. Taxonomy (NCBI): domain Eukaryota; class Dinophyceae; order Suessiales; family Symbiodiniaceae; genus Cladocopium; species Cladocopium goreaui. The sequence continues at coordinate 369,238 of CAMXCT020004301.1, read as the reverse complement.
TGAATAGGTGATTTTTCGTCAGCCGTGGGGGAACGACGGGGGCACATTTGGGAAACAGCTCGATACATTTGGAGAAACTCTGACCTCACGTCGTGATGTCACTGGAATGATGGTGAATGTATAGGGGAATCATCCCCTTTTATGGCCTTACTGTAGCTGTCAGGTCAGTGAGTTACCGTAGTTCAGCCATACTTGTGTATATATATATATAAATAAGTATAATTATAATAAATAAATATATATATATATATATTTATGTATATATATAAATAGATATAAGATGTACATATATATATATATATACATATATACATATATATATATATCATTAAACATTAAACCCTTTGAAATCATCTTAACTCCCATTGAGTCGATGGAGAACTTTACCATTCTTTCCTTGGAGAAATCGATGGCATCGATGGCAGGAGACACCGTTTCATCCTCCAGAGACGCAGCTCTCTTTGGAGGAAGCATTGGAGGTGCCATCTGGGTAAAACAATGCCAGTCAGATTGGCTGCTATAAACCACCCATTAATGGTTAATGATGGTTAATAAATGGTTAAGAAATGGTTCAGAAATGGTTACTGTAATTCCCCAGTAATGATGGTTAGTGGTTAATGATGGTTACTGATGGTTACTGATAGTGAATGATGGTTGATAAGGGTAAAACAATGCCATTTTTACCACCGATGACTGGGAATGGGATTTCCATAGCAGCTTAGCACCTATAAAAATGTGCGTTTTTTTTGACTGGCGGATGGTGCATTTATGGCATTGGTAATTACCCACGTTATTTTTTATGGTATTTTTTTGTGGACGTACTAGGATGTACTAGACTAGGATGTAATAGGATGTCGTGGGATGATTTTTGGGACGTAACGGGATGTCATGGGATATAACCAATCATATTGAATACCTTGTAAATCGCACTTGAAAGCATGCTTTAGTATTGGTTCTATTCGTTTTAGGGTCTTTGATTGAGGGTAGTATTTAATATTAGGATTATTAGGGTGACGGGATTGATCTGGATAAACTTTGGTTTGGTTCGCTAATATTTTGGTTTTGGCGATGTATCTAGAAAACATGCAACCCAGCTGGCTTATCTTTCAATCTACTACCATAGCTACCCTCTGGTAAACTAACATAACTATGGAAAATCACCATTTTTAATGGGACAATCCACTATAAATGGCAATTTTCAATAGCTATGTTAAATTACCAGAGGGTACTACCATAGCTATCGAAAATCTCCATTTTCAACAGGCAAATCATCGAATTCAACGGGCCATCTATACCGTGGCTATGCTAGTTTGCTGGAGGGTACTAGTGTGTGTTTTTTCCATGTTTTTTTTTGGTGATCTAAACTTAGCCATGCAATGACCAAAAACAAGCCACTTCTGCTCCATTTCTGGTTATTTCTCATGGATTTCCCCTTGGCATCTTGGATTCTCCTGGAGGTATGTTTGTGACTTGAACATAGCAGATGCACCCTGATAGTGATTTTCATAGATCCATGTTGGGGAAACTCTGACAAATCTTTAGTTTATGCCTAGATTTACCAAAAGTCTTTGATTTATAGTCCTAGATTGTATGAAACTCATTCAGACTGTATCGAATGATCGAGATCAAGATTTGAGTTTCTTCAAATACCCACATTCATTTTTTTCCCAGCTGATCGCAGGTGTATGCCCCGCGACTGGTGATCTGCGTTTGCATGCCTCCAGGTATTGATTGGTCCAGTGCTTTCCGTTCCTTGCCAGATGCCAGGATGACTTGTGTACCACGAAGATTCACGAGCCGACTCGCCTGCAAAAATTCACGGCTTCAAAAATGGGTTTATGTAGGTGAGTCTGAAAATGAGGGATGGGCCCCTGAGTCATGATCAGTTTAGTTTTTTTTTGGTTGAAAAACTGGGTTTTCTGAAAGATGGGATGAGATGGGGTTTCAAGATATGTTTTGTCAGGAAATGGGCATCATACTCGCAGTGCACTCCAATCCGAGCAAAACACCCAGCAACCTGACCATAAACCCATCAAGATACGCGGTGTGGGCCAGTCATTGTCTGTTTGGAACATCAAGAGGTAATATTTTGTGTGGGAAAGAGCAGGAAGACCATCATAAAAAATTGGGAATGCCAGCCCTACCATGCCTTACTTAGAGGATCCCCAGCCCTGAAATAGATAACCCCACGAATGGAGGGCGTATGATCACTGTAGCGCTAGACACCACGCACGATTCTCAGGATTCCCCTCCAAGTATTCTCTACCCACACGAACTCCCATCTGCAACACCATCCGAGTATGCCCAATCATTGTTGCTTTCCATTTCCATAGGTCATGCTTAGTTATAGGACCCCCAAAAAGATAGAAAACTTGGGAACCTAGAAAATATGTGGAAAACATCATCTACAACATCTACACCATCCTGGAAACACCAATATCAATACCTTTTTGGGGCGACCTATACATACAATGACTTACAATTCCATATATCCTCATGATACAGCCAAGATATCCCAATATTCTCCCAATATATTCTCCCAATTATATATGGATGAACTAACTATGGTTACGAACCACTTACTTCATCCCAATCTTCTCCCATGGCCCAATCATTTGTGGGTTATAAATGGTTATGCTAACCCAATATTCTACCATTTATGGGTCATAACTTATGACCCATAAATGGTAGAATATTGGGTTATTGGGTTAGTATAACCATAGTTATTATAAGCTCATAACATGTCATAACTATGCTGGTTGGTGGTTTGGAACAAGCCGTGGGCTCTACACCTACCAGCAGGTGCGGCCGTGCCCTGCTGATCGTAGAGCGTTTCGTTCACCGTGTTGTGCCATGGATCGTCATGGATCTTGCTGAAGTTGACACTGGAGGTAGCTCTCTGATGTGGTCATGGTGGTCGTTGATCCTGTGCATGTGCGCCACTTGGTCCTCTGTCCGTGATGGGACTGGTCTGGTGCGTACTGGCCTCTTGGATGGAGCTCCTGAAGTGCTCACTCGGTTGGATGTTGTCCTGGTGCAGCAAGTCTCTATTCCGTTGCTGAAGGTGGATGATGGTGCTAAGGTGTTGGTTCACTCACTGCATACCTGGGAGGACTTCCTCAAACTGGTCGATGCTTGCTACGGGTTTGATGGTCCTGCACATGGGGCCTATGCCGTTGGTGTGCAAACAATGGTAGCTGTCGACTCTAGTGTCCGTATGGTGACCTTACACAAGGTTCATGGAGGATGTGAGTATGTGATCTGTGATGCTGGCTGTCCCCAGGTGATCGCTGGAGTGTGGTCCACGTGTAATCATGCTGCGGTGAAGAGTGCGGGATTTTCATGTCAGCCGTTTTCCCAGTTGGGTGATCGGAAAGGAGGGGCAGACCCTTGTGCTGTGTCCCTTCCTAACAACCTTAGAGCTGCACCGTCTCAGTGTGTTCATGCGCTGTCCCTGCATGCAGAGATCTGTTCATCTCGCGACACCTTGATAGGTTTGTTGACTGGTCTGGAGTTGTGAAGGAGAACATCAACCTTGAGCTCTCTGCTATTGGTCAAGTGCAACCGTTGATGCAGAACCATACACAGATTGACGGGCAGTTTCTGGAGTTCACCCACCGTCAGTCTCAACAAGTTTCGAATCTACAGGCCCTGATGCAGGCCCCGCCTCAACACTTTTACGGCCAAAGTAAGACCCAGTATCAGTGCATCCAGGCTCTGTTTGAGAATCAGCTTTCTCATATACGTGGCTTGTTGCGGAAGCGACTGAGAGATGATGGTGAATGCGGGGGTGGGCCTGAACTGCATGGTTCTCACATTGGTATGATGATGATGGGGTCTTGTTGTGCCGTGTGGGTTCTTGCTGCTCTGATGCCCTTCTACCAGTTTTTGGGGTTTGTGTCAACTGCCGTTTTCGCCGGGGCCGGCCACTGTGTCTGGTCTTGGGTGTTTACGATGTTGCTCTTTTTCAATGTTCGTTGGCTTGGAGAGACATCTTCTCCTGGTCCGGTTAAGTTCAGTTTCACTCTATTCCGACGGCAGTCCCGGACTCTTGACCGGCTGCCCGTCCCCTTGGCCGCGTTGCCACACTGACCGTAGAGTCGCCACAGTTAAAGCACTGTCTTCCCAACCCAAGCCAGTGCGCCACACAAAGCGGTACAAAGTGGTGGTTTGGAACATGAATTTTATGAACCATAAACCACCCATTAATGGTTAATGCTGGTTAATAGTGGTTAAATGACATGTCATAACTATGGTTACCAGCAACCACTTCCTTTTTTGGGGGATGACTCCCAGGTCGTTGCCCCAGCGTCCTGGAGTACCTTTTGTTGGGCCCCGCGGACACTGAGCGCTGCGGCCATCTGGCAGAGACCTGGGGTGGGCCGTTGGGCTTCGCGAACCGCGGCAAGGACGCGAAGATGCCCGGCTACGCGGCGGCTGGCTTTGTGAGGCATGACTTGGAGGAGTTGAGACTTGGTGTTTCAACTGGGTGGGGATAAAATGGGATAAAAATCAGGTGTATAGTATAGATGTAGAATATGTTGTAGAACATGAATTAGGATGATGCTGGTTGACTTTTTGTTGGGTAGTTCAACCATCAAACAGGGCGTTTTTGACCATTTCAAACCATCAAACATAGATTGTTGATGTTTTTGGATGTGGGTTAGCTGAAATACGATCAGTAGAGACTTGGAGTCGAGACTTGTGAAAGCCACTGGACTGGCAGTTTCACCCGTAATCATCAAAACTGGACAAAAGCTGGATTTGTTCACCAAGTGATTCAAGTGATTCAAACATCAAAAAATGGGGGGTTTGGCCAAGTAATGACATGGATTTCCTACAAGGTGGTGCCCCCCCCAGTTATAGATAGGTTATACTCCCCATTAACAAGTTCGATATATCACCAACTTAACCATAGTGAAATTGGAGTTATTTGCACCAACTGAACGCTATCATAAATCCCATTAAAACCCACATTTTTCCTTCTTAGATCACCAGTTTCCTTGTATGGATTTGCCCAAAAGTTGAACCTTGGCAGCTCTTCTAAGAGCTCCCTGACGCACTGAGGAGTGAGACGGTCTTGGGCACCGATGATGCTCCTGGCAGGCGGAGATGTAGTAACCCTCTAAAAAATGCCAGCTATGGAAATATCTGCAGTTATATGGACTATATACATAATATATATATGGACTATATACATAATATATATATATATATATATATAGATAATTAATGATATATATATATATACAATATATATATATATAGATGTTTAATAATAATATATATATATATACAATATATATATGTACTATAATATTATATATATATGTACCATAATATATATACATATATATGCTATTATATATATATATGCTATAATATATATATATGCTATATATATATATACTATAATATATATATGCTATAATATATATATATATGTGTACTATAATTAACACATATATATATGTACTATAATTAATATATATATATATATGTACTATAATTAATATATATATACTATAATATATATTCCATAATATATATATATACACTATAATATGTCTATATATATATACTATAATATATAATATGGGCTATAAACGATTTACTGACTGGGATGCAACCCCAAGTAGGGATTTGAAACAATGAGGAGTGTCCCCTGAAACTGTGATGGCTATAGCCTCCAAGATGGACAGGACAAGATCTCGCCGTGAAATCGGTCGAACTTTTCTGTGGCCATGAAACAGATACTAGTTGGTGTCCTCAAATATTGCCTATTTCCGAGCATAATGTTCGTAAAGCAATAGTACACCATCCCCCAAGAATCGTAAATAAATGGGTGGTATTAGTATAAACTATCAAAATATAGGTGGGCTTATCGCATTGCTCAGCTAACATCGATTATTTTCTGGTTGGTGGTTTGGAACATTTTTTATTTTTCCATATATTGGGAATAATCATCCCAACTGATCAATATTTTTCGGAGGGGTAGGTATACCACCAACCAGAACATCAACTATTTTGAATCCACATTGATGCGTGTATTTTTGAGATGGCTCAACCACCAGCCAATGTCGCTCTGGCAGATGATTGATTTCCACCAACCAATGGTTATTCATTGGTTAAATCTATTGTTTCTAGTTAAATGGGATATCCATCAATCCTGATACCCTCTGGTAAACTACCAGTTTGCTCTGGAAAATTGCCATAGAAATTTAGTTAGTTGGAGATCTGAAAATCAATATAACTATAGTTAATGGGGTTTATAAACCCACTTATAACTGAGGGGCACCATCCTGTGGATTTTCCATCTTTTTTCGTGGTTGAATCCCTTCAATCTACCAATTTTGTGTCATCTCTGGAGGTTACACCCCATGTATCCCATCCGAAAAACATGGCTGGTACCGGGTGCCCCTCAGTGATAAATTGCTGTTTTTTTCGCCCCCGGAAGTATCGATATATCTACTGGTTGGTGGTTTGGAACCATGGAATTTTGTGATTTTCCATTCAGTTGGGAAGAATCATCCCAACTGACGAACTCATATTTGCCAGAGGGTTGAAACCACCAACCAGTCTACCATAAACCATAGAATTCATGAAGTTACGAGTCTTGTGTATTGGTCTAAGGGGAAAATCTAGAGGACGTCCCCAAACAACATTGGTGGAAAAAAAACAAGTGTAAACATTTGTTCCAAAACTATCTAGATATCATTCCCTTGAACCCAACCCATTCAGAACTATATATTGATACATTATTGATATATTGATATATATATATGTATATATATATATAAAAGATACTGATGGGAGATTTTCCCTTTCACCAATCCATTCCCTTGGAAACTTCGGCGCCAGGGTGGGCACCAACTCCATCGTCAGCTTCCGACGGCTGCTGAAACCCTCTCTGACCCGAGCTGCGGTGGCCCCATCAAAAGAAGCGCTTGCGGAACGCTGGGGGGAAACGAAGCTGATGGTGATGGGAAACCATAGGGAAACCAAAGAGAAACCATAGGAAAATTGTGATTTAACAAAGACAAATGGTGGTTTAATATGGTTTAATGGGATTCGTGATAGCGTTCAGTTTGTGCAAACAACTCCAATTTCACTGTGGTTTATAGGTGATATGTCTATACTCAGTGGGCTTACAACACCAATTTATCACTGGGGGGGCACCACCTTGTGGTAAGTGATTAATTAAACCCAATTATTGGGGTTTCCTTAAAATGGTGGTACCCCAAAATCATCCAAGTTATGGGTGATTATCAATGGGAAAAACAATGGTTTGGGGTATCAACTATTTTAGGAAACCTCCATATGTATGTAATATATATATATACATATATATATATATAGGTTAGTCGCGGAATTTGAGATTTCGGCTTTAGTAAGCAATCTAGGTCAATCTTGGATGGGTAGAAACTAATCCTTTAGTCTTTTGGTATCAATGGGATTATCTACGTTCACGAGCTAAGAATTGTCATTTTTTGCAGGTGATCTAAGATTGGCCATGGGTAAATCCCTCATTCGAATTCCGTAAGTTTGAACAGCTTGGGTAAATCACTCATTTTTCTCCCCATTCAATTGGTCTTAACTTTTTTAGTAACGCATGTGGTATTTTAATTTTTAGTAACAAATTGTGGTAAGCCATAAACCATAAACCATAGAATTCAGCCAGTGAAATATCTCAAGTGAATGCTACAGGATGGTGACCTTGGACGGTTTGGTACATCAACTTGAACCAACAACATGCCATGGTCAACAAAGTTGTTTTTTTCTTCTTTTTAAATAGAAGGCTTATTATAGTTGTATATAGTTCTATAATGTCCATAGTTATATATGAACCATCTCCACTATTTATAAGTTCTATTATTATTTAATGCCATAGTTATATATGATGTATAATAGTTCTATTATAAACTTATGAGTGTCAATCCGCGGATTATCTATTTATAAGTTCTATTATATCATCTATAATAGAAGGGGTCCCCTAGATAGCTAAGTTCCCCACTGGTTTCATGTCGGGGTTTTTCAACCCTATTTGGATTGTGAGGTTTACACCCTCTAGGGTGAAAAAGAACATGGACTTTACAGCCCTACATCTATACACCCTCCTCTCTGTACATACCCCATGTAATGGCATATAATGGAATAGTATACATGGGTAAATACTAATGGAATTTATTAAATAGTTGATTTACCCATTTACCCATTAATATCATTAGTATACTAATGGGGAATCATGTATACTAATGATATGGGTATGGATCAATACCTATTAATACCATTTTTAGGGGGATGAACATCCATAAATCCCAGCTATTTTGATGTGAACTACAGGGGTACTATTGGTTTTGACACACTGCCATTTGGTCACACGTGATAATAATCCAAGAACGGGGAATCCCTATACACCAACCAGTATAATGGAATGATAGAGGGATCTTGAGCACTGCTCAATGATCATACTGATCTGCCTTCTGGACGGTCCTACAGGACATTCCAGGTATAGAGATAGAAACTGTTACAAAAATAGATAGAAATGAGGTAAAATACCCCCCCCCATTTTCCTGGAGTCCTCTCCATGAATGGATGATTTTCCTATCCAAAGAAAGGCACTTTTTTTTTGTGCACCCAACATATGTGAAACATATGAAATACGACAATTCAACACATAGTACCAAAACTAGTAGTACAACTGCCAGTACAACAGACGATTGTATCATGTAGTACGAATATTCAACAACTACGTGATGATATATATATATGACATTATATTATTGCATTAAGATGAACCATGTGTATAAGCTGGATCGATTGATCGACAGATCGGTGTATATATATATGTATATACACGCATCTACATAGATTGATGTTCTCATGTTATAGCACCCCTGAAAAAAGGATTCAAACATAACATCCAACCCAGAAAAACATGATTGTTATTGTTGATGACTCTATAATGGGCAATAATCATCAACAAGCATCAATATTTTCTGATGATGTTTAGTTTTCATCATCAAATTAAGGTGAAATTGGCACGAATCATTTATTCTCATCATTAGATTCAATATATTGAACTTGAATTCAAATATCATGACATTTACTAATTTTATCGTCATAAGAGATCTTGATGGCCATAGAAACAGTTAATGTACCCAGCTATAGAAACTTATAACATGGTGATAGTTACCATAGTTGTTTGTATGTTTACCAGAGGGTAAACCAGTATTTACCCTCTGGTAATTTAACATAGCTATTGAAAATGACCATTTATAGTGGATTTTCCCATTGAAAATGGTGATTTTCCATAGTTATGTTAGTTTACCAGAGGATATAGGGTCCTTGTCTTCGGTTTTCTCAAGTTTTCTCCGGTCCTCCTAGGCCGAGGGCGTGAGCCAAATTTGGGCCTTACCCTTACGCCTGGAGAATGGAGGCGCGAGGTCGGGAGACATCGTTTTTTTGAGGGGAAAATGATCAACATATCATAATTAGCCTAATATTCCTTATGATATTTCATATATTGGGAATAATGATCCCATTTGACTTTCATATTTTTCACAGGGGTTGAAACCATCAACCAGATTATTATTAGCCGAATATTCCTTTTGATATTTCATGATATTCCCTATGATTCCTATGATAGTTAAAATATCATTATTAATATCATTATTGACTATCAAATATCATTATTAATAGTGGATAGATAATGAGAATATCATGGGGATATTATATCAACTATCATAGGGCCAATATCATTAGAAAGGTTTCAATGAACATATCATCCATAGCGAGAGGAGAATTATAAACCAACTTAGCTAACTATGGGGCACCACCTTGTAGATAAAATGGGATACAATGGGACATAATGGGATATACTGTACCCTCCGGCAAACCAAGAGTTTGCGAACTGGAAAATCACCATTATTTTAATATATAGGTAAATCAACGAACTAAATGGCAATTTCCAATAGCTACGTTAAATTACCAAAGGGTAAAATTCCTGGTTGATGGAGAACAGTTCATGGAGATTTTTTTCTTTTTAAATGATCTACAATTTGTGTATGTGTCTGTTTTTCACATGTATGCGAATTTACAGGAGGATACACTCTGGTAATTTAACGTAGCTGTAGAACACCATTTTTAAATAGGTACATCATTGTAAATCTTTTATCATGGGCCATAGCTAGGTTAGTTTGCTGGGATACTAATAATTATGGTGATGGGATTAGACTTGGAACAAGGGAGTGATGAAGATGTTTCTTGTGATGGTCTCTAGTGTTTTCCTCAGATGTGAGGCTAGGCACATCGCCGCTATTTTCAATGACAATATCAAATGATCATGAAACGCAAGACAGCTACCAGAACAGGAGAAACCAGGTACATATATAGGTTGAGAGAACATGGATAGAGCAATAGATTGATACCGTAGATTGCCAAACCAATGAGTACCCACACCCTCATTGACTCCATTAAGATGCGTGTTTACATGTGTTTACATCAACATGTGGGTGCTTTTGGCCATTTCATTGGTTGAAGGTCAAGGTCGATTTATGATAATAACCTTAATAACCATACATAACCCATTTCTACATAGGGCATACCCCAGTTTTAAATGCAGGCTGCCAAGCACTTACGATGCCGAGGCGATCCCACAGTAGATAAACTAGGTAGGCAAGCCTACCCAGGATGAATTCATCCCAGATTTGACTAGCATACGATCACTTATTATCTATATTATGGTGATTTATATGGTGATTTCTAGTGATTATGATTAATGATGATTAATGATGATTAATGATGATTAATGATGATTAATGATGATTAATGATGATTACTAGGTCAATCGACTGGATGGGTAGAAACTAATCCTAACTAGTCTTTTGGTATCAATGGGATGATCTACTTACTCACCAGCTAAGCATTTGTCATTTGTTGCAGGGGCCCTCTGGCTGATTGGCAATGTTTGTTATAAGTTGGTTTCTAAACCCCATGAACTAGTTCGTTATATATCTGTATATATCTACAATAAACATCCATAAACCATAGAATTCAGCCAGGCTAATTGGAACGACCCTTCGCGAGGCGGTGAGGGCGAGGTCTGGTTTGCCTTGGAGCGGCGCAAGACAGGGCAGCCCTGGACTGGGGATGCTGTCGCTGCTGCAGCCAGGCGCATGGGGGGAAGATCGGGCTGGGAAATCAGCTAGAAATGGAAGTTTCTACCCTCTGGTAAACTAACATAGCTATTGAAAATGGCCATTTATACTGAATTTTCCCATTGAAAACGGTGGATCTTTCCATAGCTATGTTAAATTACCAGAGGGTAGCTGGGAAAATCATGAGAAAATCATGTAAAATCCACGATAGATGGAGGTTTGCGCGGGAAAATCCTAGGAAAATGGATGATTGCCCACTGCCATGTATGACATAGTATGATAAAATCCGGGTTGGTAAATGACCCATTTTGAGAATCTTGAACGTCACTTGAAAAATATTTGTTGGAGAGTCAATTCTCCTTTTAGTTGGGCAATGGGAAAAATGAGGACATTTACCGACCCCTGTTGGCCATCTTGGGGATCAAATGGCAGGGTTTCAAACTGGTTGCAGGGTTCCTGTGAGTAAGTGGCATATTTTTCTCACCCATTTGTGGCAATATCGTTAATTGGGAATGTGTGTGTATGTGTGTGGGCGGGGTTCATGGGATTCACAACATTACATTTGGTCAACTGTGATTATCTTCGATGATGGATTGTATTCATATATTTTCAAACACATGTATATATATAATATATATTATATGCACCAAAAATAGATCTGTCTATACATGTATATATATATATGAACATGTGAGATACATATTCATATATTTCATAATGTGAATCTTGTGCCATTCTGTCCCAAACAACTGCCCTGGCGCCATTGACAAACCTAGGTCCGCCCCGGCTACCCTGTGGCCCGCCGATGAACCACTCACCGCGGCGACGAATTCTGCAGTGCTTTTGGTGCCGGTGGCTGCAGCTGCGCCGACGGCGCTGCCTCCCCTGATGCCGGCAGTGGGGATGTGCCACGGACGGTCGTGGTGGGAAGGGTGGGGTCGGAAGATGTGGAAATGCCTCCCAGTTAGAAAGTTCGTAAGTGGAGAATCTATATACTGTATATATATATACTGTATGTATATTATCTGAAATCATACGATATATATATATACATATACGTATATATATACACACTCATACTACTATATAATATAGTAAGTATAATTACAGATATATTGTATACAGATCTATTTATCTAAACATCCCTCATATTTAATTCTGTGAAGTAACCATGGTTGTGAACCACCTACCGGTAGGACTATTCAAGTACCAAGATGATCGGAAACTAGGCAGGCATTTGGGGTCATAGCATGTCATAGCTATCCATAAATATTTAGAGGTGTTGGGGCCGCATCATTGTAGTCCCGAAGGAAGACTTGGTGGTTCACTCCATCCAATAAGGTCTTACAACCCAATTAGAAGTGGGCTGATCCTGTTTACCCGACTTATACTTAGGTGTAGAGCCCACTAAGTAGGATGAACCACCAAGTACCAATCGATTTTTCGGTTTCTTGGGGCGCAATCCCAAGAGTGAGGGACAAATAGGATTTGGCGGGGAATATTTTGCTTGAGATCAATTCGCAAGCAGGTTTTTTTGTAATTGCGCAAGAACGCAATATATGTATATAATCTGGCTGGTGGTTTGGAACATGAATTTTATTCTTCCATATATTGGGAATAATCATCCCAACCGACTTTCATATTTTTCAGAGGGGTTGAAACCACCAACCAGATAATTAATTGTAACATTGAAATGAGCCATAGTGAGCCGCCAGAGATTGAGTCAGATGGATTCGTCATGAGTGCTACCAAGTGAGTTTCCCTTTCTGTTCCCATCCCATATTGAAACCCTCCCAATGGTGCACCCCTTTCTGGGGGAAGTTTGTTGGAAAATGGAATATACCCAACAGTGATTACATGATTACATTTTTTTGCTCTGGGATTTGTCCCAACCGTTTCAGGCAAACACAACGTCATAGTCTTGGTTATATATCACATTATCATCCCATCATTCCTTATCCCAATATATCCCGATAAATTGTTTGTATTGGGATATAACCCAAACCAACTAGCAATGTTCCAAAATATCCCAGCAATATTATAAAATCCCATACAGCTAGCACAACATATCATTGTAATTGCGGGTCATATTGATAAGACTTCCATTTGTACCATATTAATGATGGGGTATTGCTATATCTTTAACGGTGTACCAACATTATACCCTCCAGTGAACTAACATAGCTATGCTATATGGAACATTTATATATTATTTACGTATCAAGATACTTATTTTTCATAGCTATGTAAGTTTACCAGAGGATAATCCCACTATATCCCACATCCCAGTAATATCCCATCAACAAAATCCCATTGATAGTCCCATGATTAGTACCGCAGCCACACAATCTCCGTGTTTTGTGTTTTTCAGGTTGTCCGTCCGAGACGAGCCAAAGCACGAAAAAAGCGCTGGCATTCTTTCCACCAGTGGAATGCAGGGCTGCCCCAGTGGGAAGTATGGGAAGTGTATCAGTGAAGTCCGAAGCCCATGCAAAGAAAAGCTGAGAGCTGACCATGGAAAATGTATGAACATGGGAAGTGGAGTAATATGGGTGATGAAAAAATGGACCCAGGATGTGAACCTATGAACTTATCTAGGAAAGAGGTGGATTAATCTGGATGAATGGGATAGTTGTGTTAGACACCACTGACTTTTTTTGAGTGATCTCATTGGGAAGCCGTGGTGACACTCGGGAAAACGTAACCATTTAATGGGAATATCATGAGAATATGATAGGATATAAAACCAACAATCTTCCATGGGGGTGCAATGAGGGTGAACATCACCGGTGCAACTATGAGATTTCAAGTTTCATAAGTTGGGATACAGCCGCTACAACTATGGTGACAAAATCATCCCAAAAACTTCGTGGAACTGCACAGTTCAGACAAAATCATCCCCCGAAAGCATCAGATTTCTCAGATCCCCAGGTTCTGTTGGCTCGTGGTGCTCTGCCTGCTCGCTTCTTGTTGGAAGGGGTGAGTTGGAGCTTGAATGGAGTCAAACAATTACCCGTTTTTTTTCTTTGGGGTATTCCCCCCAGGCATTGGGAATTCCCGGATCCTAAAATGGAGGTACGTTAGTACCATATTTCTGGCCATATTTTGGGTGTATATCCCTTGAAATTTAGCCCTTACATAGGCCTTATGTATGGTAGGTACCTCCAATCAATCGGTACCTGTGTCGTGGCCATTCCCCCCAGATGTGGAGAATGAAGCGTCACCTGTGGGGACCCAGAACTGTTATCTGATCATGGTGCTGACGAGTTTTTTTGGTGAAGTACCCTCTGGTAATGACTAACAGTTTGCGAACTGGAAATGGCCCAGTCGAAATAGTGGATGACTACCCATTGATAGCATGGTGGATCTTTCCATAGTTATGTAAATGTTTACCAGAGGGTAAGTGTGTGTGTGTGTGAAGATGGTTTCAGTTTAATATTGTCCCGGACGGACGTGTGCAGATGACTTGAGGACAACGGACAACGGAAAATGCACGGATTGACCGATTGACCATGAAGATGTACAACTGAATTGCGGATGGCTTGTTGGCAAATTACAAAAAAACGTCATACCAAAAATCGCTATGGATCAATATGAATGGCCATGACTCAGGAACCGATTGATTGGAGGTACCTACCATATATAAGGCCTATTTTTCAGGGGATTCCCATTGACAATACCTTTCAAGACATTTTTTTGGGGAATGAACATCCACAACTACCAGCTTTTTTTTTAATGTTCACCGGGGTGGCCAATGCAGTCCGGCATCTTTCACCAGATAGATTTCAAGCGACTTGGGGCTGCAGTTCACCGAAGTTCACCATAGTTGTAGGGCTTATGTCATATCCCAACTTATGGAGGTTAAAAGGTTAAAATCCTGGTAGTTATACCGCTATACCCATCACCCCATTCCTAGTGGTTGATAGTTGATAACCTGCATGACCTCACTTATGGGGATAACTTCCTGGATGAACCCGCTGGAATCCCTGAACCGAAGATCTTCCGGTTGAACAATTGACAGGAAGGAGACTATCACTTGTAGATCAAAAATGCCACCCGAAAAATAGATAGAAGATGATAGAAGAAACTTGGAACCTGGAAATGTGAGGTACATATCATCTATCTCATCCTTTTGGGGGAAAACTTTTTTATGTCACCGTGTCCATTGACGGCGGAACGTTCCACGGTGAAATCTCCATGTGAGTGCGATTTTTTCATGGCGAATTAGCCCTTTTTGGCTGGGGTTTCTGGTGGATTTAAAGCTGGATGGGCTTATCTTACTGGTGCGTTTTACGCAGGGAATTTTCGGGAATGATCCATTTCATCACTAGTAATCATCCCAGCAATCCTCAGCAACCCATCCATTCCCTACGTTTAGCACCAGTCAGAAATATCTACAATTGATCACCAGCAATTTAAACAGTTTGCCAATTGATAGGCCGATAGGACCAGTAAGTAGGTTAGGTTATCCACTTAGCTCCGTACAAGTGCGATATTCGCCAGCGCGTCACCTTTGGGGTGTACCGCCGAGGCTTACTATCTGCATGTGGTCCAACCTGTTTGGTTCGTGCACTTTATGTCAGGCCCTGAGGTGATCACAGGCCACTTTTGGGAGGGGACCCCAAAGGTGGGACCCTTAGTTATAAGTAGGTTTTTAAATTCATCTATATGGAGGTTTCCTAAAATGGGGTTACCCCCAAATCATCCAAGTCATTAAACCATTTTTTGTATTGAAATCCATGGTTTTGGATGTTTTGAGGATCCCCCATTTTTGGAACCCCCCACAGTTACTATAGTTGTAATCACCATAAAGCATAGTTAACCAAGCTATTTGTGTCAACTTAGCTTTCGTAAACGATGTTTCCCCACCTTGTTGAGGAGAGTTACACACACACACACACATTTGGCATATTTTCGGACCATGCAGGGAGTGATAACTATTAGGGGGATGGGAGTATTTGTATAGGTTGGTGGATTTATACATTATCTATCACATTAAAAAGCACACTATTATTGATGATGTGGTAAACCAAATTGTTGGATAGGCAGACGCAAACCCCCGAAAATCGGATAGACTGTGAACAATGATATATTTATATGTATTGATATACATCAATACAGAATCATATGTAGTTATGTAATGATACAAATATGTATATATATATTATTTTATAATGATACATACATACATATATATAATTTAATGATATATATATAATGATATATATAATCATATATGTATAATGATATATATATAATGCCATATAAACGACACACGACACACACACATACATATATACAATGACGTATATATATATAGACATATAATGACATGTAAATATAATGATATATATATATGACTGCATATATATATATATATCATGACATACATACATACATACATGCAAACATGCATACATGCATACATGCATACATGCATACATGCATACTTGCATACATGCATACATGCATACATGCATACATGCATACATGCATACATGCATACATGCATACATGCATACATGCATACATGCATGCATGCATGCATGCATGCATACATACATACATACATACATACATATATACATGCATGCATGCATGCATGCATGCATGCATGCATCCATACATACATACATACATACATACATACATATATACATATATATATATATATTATGACATATATGTATTTAATGAAACATGCATATATATATACACTTAATGAATTGAGTTGGGTCTGCATCGCTTGAAAACGGAGAAGTGCTGAGGGAACACTAAGTCGCCAGTGAGCCTGCCATTTGGGTGTATCAACTGTTGGATCTTTTTCGGTCAAAACCACATGGTGAGTTTGTCCCAACAAATCCAATGGTTTATCATCATTTTCCCTATCTCACAACCATTTCGGCAATTCCCCCGATGTTAGGACTCACCCAAATTATATTCTTGATTACATATTCCATGGTATTTCAATATATTTCATCATTTTTCACAAAATATTGTGCGGTTTTATACCCACATTTTTTTTTATGTTTAACCCAGATGACCTCCGTCCAACATTTGTGCAGCCAAGGCGGAAATCCCAGACCATGCTGGCCATGGTTCACGGGGTTCACGGTTCCGAGAGGGAACATCACTTTGGTCAGTTCGAGGCTCGCACCGGGGCTAGGTTTGGCAGTACTGTGGGTAAAACAATGCCATAGGTTTATACCACCTACCATCTGGTTATGACTAACAGTTCGCCATGGAAAATCACCATGCTATTAAGTTCGGTAAACCTCTATTTCTATGGGCCATCTATACCATGGCAAACTGTGAATGTCATAGCCAGAGGGTATTTATTGTAATTTGGGGGATGGTTTATTCATCAGCTTCAACGCTGTTGTCAGCTGTCACAACCAGATCGACTCAAGGATTTTCCTTGTCTCAACACTGTAGCAGGGGTCTGTTCCTGGAACCTATGTAAAGCCATTCGACGATAAGAATTAGACGACTGAGTCCACATCTATTAGTACCATATAGTACCATTATGATCATTCTCATTATTTCATATTATTTCTGGTAATATGGGGCTTTCCTAAGTCATAGGGGTACCCCCAGTCATGTCATCCATTTTATTTTGGGATTTTCGGGATTTTCCCATGGAAATCAACCAACCAGGCCGCAGCTGAAATGACGAACCCCTGGTCCTGGCCTACTACCATCCCTTCACGGGCTGCTCCCAGGGTTCCACGGAGTACACGCATGTAGCTTGGAGCCATTTCCAGGACTTTTGCATGGAAAAACCCTGGAAAACTTATGGGTAAATCATCTACATAAATGGCTTTTAGATGGTTTTATAGGAGTTTGTTTTTGTTTTTGTTGTGGTGGGCATTAATTAAAAAACATTTGCGTATATAGTTGATAAATGATGGTGTTTTTTTGGTTGGTGTTTTCAATGCAAAAGATGCAGGAACACCATTGAAATCATGTATAGACAAAGGATTTTCCCGTGGCTAGCTTAGATTGTTAAAGATAACTGGCAAATGATGCAGTGACTGATGGTTTCAAAGATTCTTTATTTTGATTTGTTTTCCATTATATTTGTGATGATATACCCGTTGGCTAGTATTTTTTGGATAGGTTGGGGCTACGGATGAGACCAGTTCCAATTGAACAATGGGAAAGTTATTGAATTCATTTATCGAAGGAAGTTTAGAAGTCAAACTTCCGACAATATGGACAGATGAAAAGCAGAGCAGGGAAGAGGCAGAGAGAAGAGAAAGACTAGAAGAAAGAAGAGTAGAAGAGAAAGAGTAAGAAGAAAGAAGATGGAGATGCGGGAAAAGGTAGGAAAGTCGCGAAACACTGTGTTTTTTCCAATGATTTGGGGCTCCTGAGGGTCGAAAAGTAGGCTCGCTAAAGCGGCGGGTGCGGAGCCAGCTGGCCAGATGAGAGATGAAAAGTTGCACACCGTTGTGGCGCGAAGCACATTTCGAAGTCAAAATGTACAAAACACACCATGGTCGGACCACTTTTGGAAGTTGCGATGTCGAAAAAGTGCACGCCGTTGTGGCGCGAAGCACATTTCGAAGTGGCGCGAAGCACATTTTGAAGTCAACATGTGCAAAACACACCAGGTCCGGACCACTTTTGGAAGTTGAGATGTCGAAAAAGTGCACGCCGTTGTGGCGCGAAGCACATTTCCAAGTCAAAATGTACAAACCACCACATGTTCGCGCCACTTTTGGAGGTTCGGTTGTTGAAAAAGTGTACGCCGTTGTGGCGCGAAGCACACTTCCAAGTCAAAATGTACAAAGCACCAAATGTTCGCGCCACTTTTGGAGGTTCGGATGTTGAAAAAGTGCGCGCCGCTGTGGCGCGAAGCACATTTCCAAGTCAAAATGTACAAGACACCACATGTTCGCGCCACTTTTGGAGGTTCGGATGTTATATAGATAAATAGAGAGATAATCAGATAGATAGATAGATAGATAGATAGATAGACAGATAGATAGATACATAGATAGATGGACAGACAGACAGATAGAGAAATAGATAGATGGACAGACAGACAGATAGATAAATAGTCAGAGAGATAGCTAGAGAAATAGAAGGCGAGATAGACAGATAGATACATAGACACAAAGACAGATAGTTAAATACCAAGACAAATAGAGAAATAGATGGGTAGAGACATAGACAGATAGATAGACAGATAGACAGATAGACAGATAGAGAGAGAGAGAGAGATAGATGTATATATATATATATATTTAGAGAGAGAGAGAGAGAGAATTTGATCGATAGATAGACAGATAGACATGTCTTTTGTGACCGCATGATGGCACATCAGCACTTGGAATTCGTTGCGGGCCAGCGTGTGTGTTTTTTCTGGCCGCACGATGGCACATTAGCACGCGGCAGTCGTTGCAGGCCAGCGTGTGTGTCTTTTCTGACCGCACGATGGCGTATCAGCAGCCGTCATTCATTGCACGCCGAAGAATTCGTAGAAGGCCAGCGTGTGTGTCTTTTCTACACTACAGTTCATGACACTACACTACACTCCACTACACTACATTACACTACCCTACTACACTACACTACCTTCCACTACACTTCACTACATTACACTAATTACACTACACTCAACTACCCTACAACTACAACTACAACTGCGCTCCACTACACTCCACTACACTAATTTACACTACGCTAAATTACACTACACTACACTACATTACACTGCACTACACTACATTCCGCTACACTCCACTACACTACACTACAGTACACTACACTACATTAGACTGGATGACACTGCACCATAGATAGACAGGTAGACAGATAGACAGACAGACAAACAGATAGATAGATAGATAGATAGACAGGTAGACAGCTAGACAGATAGACAGATGAAAGAGAGAGAGAGAGATATAGATAGATCGATCGCTGGATAGATACATAGAAAATAGATAGGTAGGTAGGTAGATAGGCAGAGAAAGAGAGAGAGAAAGAGTGAGAGAGATCAAGCACCTTTCAATCCATCAGTGGCTTCGCTCTGCCATCCTTGATTCACAACAACCAACCTCTCCTATAGGTTTCCTATTTTTGAAACTTCCGCCACCGCCTTGTGCGGTACTACTGGTAAATATCCACAAATCATCTATATAAATGGGGAGACTTTCCATTGCCAGCTGAGACATTACACGCGACAAAAAGAAAGTGATGCACTGGTGCCCCTAATTTGTGGGTCAAGTAAAAAAAATCCTCTTTGGTTTATAAACCATAGTAACGAACTATAGATATATAATGATATACAAATATATCTACCATAAATCTAAACGTGGAATTTGAGTTGTGTTCACCCACTTAGCTAACGAACTGGGGCACGACCTTGTAGGGCTTAGTAGGGCTCACCACAAGGTCATGATGATGTTCTAAAAGATTGCTTCTTTGCCAGTGAATGTCCATGAAATATCCGATTAGTCATTAAATGTCGAGAATGATTGGTAATGGTTCATGGTATTGATTAAATATCTTTTCATTTTTTGGTGGATTTTGAGGATCTGGAGATTATATCCCTCTTTTGTAGTTGGGTGCTGTTCCATCAGGACCAACCCCTGTTTTGGAATGGAAAAAGCGAGGATCATCCTACAGATACAGAGGTAAGGAGGGTTATGACATGTTAAAGGCAGTGTTTACTTGGTGGTTCATCCCACTTAGTAAGTAGGTTATAACCCCAGTTATTAAATGGGATAAGTAGGGTTAATCCACTTATAACTGGGATTATAACCTACTTACTAAGTGGGATGAGCCACCAAGTAGGGGCCTTTGTGATCATCATGCGTGCCACTTGAGCAGTGTGAAACAAACCCTGGTTGGTTGATGATTAGTTGGGGGATTATACTAGCCAATATATTGGGGATTGTAATAGTCCAAGAACGGGGAATCCCTTTCTTAACCAACCAGTATAAACCATATATATATATATTATCAACCATATATGGTTTATACCATAGTTATATCCCTATAAACCACTATAAACTATGAATGATAGTGGGATTTATTTCACACTGATCACGTGTCAACTGGGACTCTCCATTTTGAGACGGTCATCAAGTTGCTGCGGGTCAGCTTGCGTGTGAAAGAGTTGCACCGCGACCCGCAGGATTTATATATATGCTATTAGTACATAAGCAACAATATGTATATGCTATATCATATTATGCTATATCATTTATATGCTATACTATTTCAATGATATATTTATGCAATTGTTTATTTGTTTTTTCGACCATACAACAATTGTTTTAAAATGATATATATATATACGTATATATATATATATATTAAATCCAGCCAAAAACAACTTATGAACACCAACGACTAGACTTGTTTTGCAGATACCGCCAAGAAAACGGGAATTGTCCATTTCAATCCTTTTGGGGTTATTGCATACTGTCCTTTTGTTGTTTCTCGATTGTAAAACCTTGAAATTGACAGGTACGGCACCTTGGATTTGTGAGGTACAGCAGCCCTTCCAGAATCGCATCACAGAAGCTGATGCTACCCTCTGGTAAACGTTAACAAACAACTATAGAAAATCACCATTTTCAATGGGTAAATCAACTATTTCTATGGCCATTTTCAATAGCAAACTGTTAGTTTACCAGAGGCTAACTTCGAATGGCGCGTGAAAAGAACTGGGCCGTGCATCAGGTACTGGGGCACGACAGGTTATTATCAGGTTATAATCGGGTTGAATAACACACATACCTAAACGGGATGATCATAGCGTCAAAGAATTTACCCTCTGGTAATTGAACAGTTTGCGAACTGGAAAATGGCCCATAGAAAAAACGTGGAATTACCCAGCTAGAAAATGGTGGATCTTTCCATAGTTATGTAAATGTTTACCAGGCCGGGTATTAGGGTTGTTGAAGAGTTTCTGGGATGATGCGGATGCAGGATGTAGATTCAACCAATGATGCACAACCAATGAGGTGGGTTCTTTGCCATCTGAGTAAACCTTGGTTACCCTCTGGTAAACTAACATAACTATGGAAAATCACCATTCTTTATGGGAAAATCCACTATAAATGGCCATTTTCAATAGCTATGTTAAATTACCAGAGGGTAGTTGTTGTCTGATACTTTATCTTTTGATCTCTCTATATGTATATATATATGGGTATGTTTTTGTAGGGAAAAAACTTATTAGCTAAGAACATGGACAGTTTCTAGGGCTGGTCAGTAAACAAATGGCTATAGGTCAAAATTGGGCACCATCGCAGGCGTATCTACAATGTTTTTGGCCCCCCAATTATAGATTGGTTTATAAACCCCATTAACTATATAGTTATTTGGGTATCATAAATGGGTTTATAAATCGCAGTGTACCCTCTAACTATGGAAAATCACCATGTTCAATGGGTAAATCAACTATGAATAACCATTTTCAATAGCAAACTGTCGAACCACCAGAGGGCATCAATATTGTTGGTGATATATCCCATTCCATGATATTCCATGCTGGTTGGTGGTTTGGAACATTTTTTATTTTTCCATATATTGGGAATAATAACCCCAACTGTCTTTCATATTTTTCAGAGGGGTAGGTCAACCACCAACCAGTTTAATGATTTATGAATGTTTTTCCTGCAATGTTAGGTGGTTTACCATGTTCAACAATCATATCTTGCTATAAAGACACCATAACATACCATATTCAAAATATTCAAGATACCATAACATACCATAACATACAATAGTTGATTTACCTATTGAAAATAGTGGTTTTCCATACTGTAACTATGTTAGTTTGCCAGCGGGTATCTCAGATTCACACCACCGCGGAAAATCGAATGTCAGACGCGGAGCCGCAGGCCTTGACGGATGGCTGGCACGAGCACATCCATTTCCACAAGCCCAAAATCTGTGCCCTGTGACTTGGCACGCGAACTGCCGAATTAGGTACTGGTGGTGCCCCCCTAGATACGATAGAAACCATAGGAAAATGGTGATTTAGCAAGGAAACAGGGGGGGTTTAATATGGTGAAATGGGATTGATGATAGCGTTCAGTTGGTGAACATAACTCCAATTTCATGGGTTTATGGTTAAGTTATCTAAGAGGCAACTTGATGTCCAATTTCTTCTTAAAAGTACTTGGGCTTAGCCATGCGCTTGCCATAAGTCGGTCCACCAGGTCCACCGGCAGATGATACCGTAGCATCCAAAACGGATGCTTTTTGAGCAACTGCAAAAGTGTGAAAAGAAACACTAAAACACAGCATTTTTAGCCAGATTTTGACAGCAAAGAATTTCGAATTCGTTCAGATGACAGTTCAGTTGGACGTTGTGATTTCCAGTTGATTTGCACTGAAGCTGAGCTCCCGATGTGTATCCTTGAAGTGGCAGACAATTGACATCAACTGACTTTAGTGGTGGACTTCCCCCTCAAGGAGGAGCTCCAATAACTTGAGTTGTGACATGACCGGAGTGATGACTGACTAATGGTAGCTTTGCAAAGTATCAGAATCAGCTTTGCATGGGACATCTTGCAGGTTGTGTCTCCCGTAAACTTTGTGGTTCAGTGGATGGTAGTGATTTAGTGAATTTAGCGTTTCATTTCGCAAAACATGTGCCGTGGCTGCTTTTAGCACGCTTTTGGTCGAAAGGGCAGCCCCGAGGGAACAGAAAAGGTTGGACAGATTTGCAAAAAGGGAGTTCGTTCTTTGGGCGTGAGGGGAGTTAGAGAACATGCTTCCAGAGGAATGTTTATTGTGGTTATTCTATTTTATTTGTGTTTATCTATGTTTACTCGGGCCAGTGGTAAAAGCCTTGCCACAGGCGTGTCAGGTGAGCGGTAGTTTCATGTCCGGAACAAGCCCTACAGAACGGTCCACCCAATCATCGTCAGGGTCGAGCAGTTCAACCTTGACAGGAGCAGAGTGAGGTGTTCTATGCTCTCTTGTCTTCGTCTTTCAGTTTTTGAAACCCTGAGAATCCTTGAGATTTGTTTCTGACAGAGGTTGGGGGTGGTCGGATTTTGATGCGAGAACGCTTCACTTGAGGGTTGGTTGGCTCGCAAAAACAAATTGCTTGCCCGCTCATTACCACCACCACCACCACCATCATCATCATCACCACCAGCATCATCATCATCATCATCACCACCACCACCATCATGATCATGATCATGATCAACATCATCATCATCATCTTCATCATCATCATCATCACCATCACCATCACCATCACATTTGAATTTCTTGCGATCTCCACCCCAACATAAAGATTGTTGTTTTCTTTTCATAGGCATGGCTGCATAGAGTTGTGTTTACTTTTTGCCATTGAAACACTCGACCTTGGTGATCTCAGAGGATGGGTTCTACATGTGAATGAGTGTCTTCGGGATGCCTCCGGGGACTCCAACAAAGAAACGGGCCAGTCAGGGTCAGGGCAATCTGGAGACGAGGAGATAAAGGCTGTGGCTTTTGAGGATTCAGTGGTTGAGTCAGCTCCATCTTCAGCCATGGAGACTGCTGAGACAGCTGTGCATCATTCCAGACCTTCAAGGGAAGCTCCAGCTGACCTTTATCTTGATCCCTGCCTCTTCTATTCATACACAGCTGGTTGTGCCAAGGGAGAGGAATGTGAATATTCACATTCAATCCATGCAGATCAGGTTGCCGTGCCTGAGGTGAAACAGCGGCGTGGCCAAGCACGGTTTCGCATCAAGAATCGGCTGAACCAACATTTTGCCGCGTAGAGTCTCTACGAAGTGCACCAAGAGCTTCAGCAGGAAGCGCGCCAAAACTCCTATGCCAAAAGCGTGGTCCGAAGGCATCTGACAGGAGAGGTTCATCCACATCGGTCACATCGAGCGCATTGGCCACATCGGGCGCATCGACATCGACATCATCAACGTACCGTACTGTCAGCTCAGTCAGGTCAGCGTTTGATTCCGATCCTCATTCACATGTTTGGCTCTAATACTCCAAGTCTAATACCCCAAGACTCCAAGTTTCGCGTGAAGGTTTCCTAAAATGGGGTACCCCTAAATCATCCTATATCATCCATTTTAGGAAGATGTTCCCTTTAAACCATCCATTTTGGAGTCCCCCATTTATGGAGCCACAGAATGCAAGAGACCATAACGAGTTCCTGCCCGAATCAGACCGTCTGATCGCAGCCGATGGCAGCAAAGTCGCGACCCGAGCGCATCTTGTGCCTGAAAGAAGGGGATACTCATTTAATATTTGTATAGCTCCTAGATGTGAAACGCATATGCGTTTTACACCGTATACTTTTTCAGACGTTTTCATAATTATGGCATGCGTGAATAGCACACAATTTTAAAAAGATAAAAACAAATATTGTAAATGTAATGTAACTGGCAAACGCAAATGTAAACGTACACGTCAAACAGTGCAGGAATGAGGTACTGCAATGCAATGCAATGTATATTTTGTTTAACAAATATAGTTGGACATGAATATCCAAACTGAATCAGACATGTTCTTCCTAGATTTCCATGCGCAAGATCCCACAGACGGAGGGCGGCTTGCCGGATGATTACTGCTGCGAGGAGAATAATCATAGAAGCTTCTCTGCAAGGGTCTAGTCAAAGCATTTCTAGGAGAATCATAGAAGCCGCTTTGTGTTGGAAAGACTACATCTAAGTCTATATACCAAATCTAGATGTATTGAATCTAATTTGAATTTTCTCTTTGAATGTTAAGCTATGTGAGCAGTTTTGGATGCTGACCCAGCAGTTCATCCTGAGCAGACCAGCAGTGGCTCAGAAGCCAAAAAGACGCATGTGCGACAGAATAGGTCAAGAGCGAGTTTCAACCCTGCCCGAATCTATCCGTCTGATCGCAGCCGATGGCAGCAAAGTCGCGACCAGACCGCATCTTGTGCCTGAAAGAAGGGGATACTCATTTAATATTTGTATAGTTCCTAGATGTGAAACGCATATGCGTTTTACACCGTATACTTTTTCAGACGTTTTCATAATTATGGCATGCGTGAATAGCAAACAATTTTAACCAAATAAATAAATGTATTGTAAATGTAATGTAGCTGGCAAACGCAAATGTAAACGTACACGTCAAACAGTGCAGGAATGAGGTAATGCAATGCAATGCAATGTATATTTTGTTTAACAAATATAGTTTGACATGAATATCCAAACTGAATCAGACATGTTCTTCCTAGATTTCCATGCGCAAGATCCCACAGACGGAGGGCAGCTTGCCGGATGAATACTGCTGCGAGGAGAATAATCATAGAAACTTCTCTGCAAGGGTCTAGTCAGAGCATTTCTAGGAGAATCATAGAAGCCGCTTTGTGTTGGAAAGACTACATCTAAGTCTATATACCAAATCTAGATCTATTGAATCTAATTTGAATTTTCTCTTTGAATGTTAAGCTATGTGAGCAGTTTTGGATGCTGACCCAGCAGTTCATCCTGAGCAGATCAGCAGTGGCTCAAGCAGATGTTGGGGTCGTGGTTGGGGGCGCATCTCGTGATGTGCCTATACCATCCTATACCAACTTCCTCCATCCCCGTTCCGGGCGTTTTTGCCCACTGAAAATGCACGTGACGGTTCCAGCTCCAGGCTCAAAGTTCGATGCTTCCCGAAGCCAAAAAGACGAACGTGCGACAGAATAGGTCAAGAGCGAGTTTCAACCCTGCCCGAATCTATCCGTCTGATCGCATCCGATGGCAGCAAAGTCGCGACCAGACCGCATCTTGTGCCTGAAAGAAGGGGATACCCATTAAATATGTGTATAGCTCCTAGATGTGAAACGCATATGCGTTTTACACCGTATACTTTTTCAGACGTTTTCATAATTATGGCATGCGTGAATAGCAAACAATTTTAACCAAATAAATAAATGTATTGTAAATGTAATGTAGCTGGCAAACGCAAATGTAAACGTACACGTCAAACAGTGCAGGAATGAGGTAATGCAATGCAATGCAATGTATATTTTGTTTAACAAATATAGTTTGACATGAATATCCAAACTGAATCAGACATGTTCTTCCTAGATTTCCATGCGCAAGATCCCACAGACGGAGGGCAGCTTGCCGGATGATTACTGCTGCGAGGAGAATAATCATAGAAAACTTCTCTGCAAGGGTCTAGTCAGAGCATTTCTTGGAGAATCATAGAAGCCGCTTTGTGTTGGAAAGACTACATCTAAGTCTATATACCAAATCTAGATCTATTGAATCTAATTTGAATTTTCTCTTTGAATGTTAAGCTATGTGAGCAGTTTTGGATGCTGACCCAGCAGTTCATCCTGAGCAGATCAGCAGCGGCTCAAGCAGATGTTGGGGTCGTGGTTGGGGGCGCATCTCGTGATGTGCCTATACCATCCTATACCAACTTCCTCCATCCCCGTTCCGGGCGTTTTTGCCCACTGAAAATGCACGTGACGGTTCCAGCTCCAGGCTCAAAGTTCGATGCTTCCCGAAGCCAAAAAGACGAACGTGCGACAGAATAGGTCAACAAGAGCGGTAGATCCTATATATCTCTACTTGGTGGCTCATCCCACTTAGTAAGTAGGTTATAACTCCAGTTATAAGTGGATTAACCTACTTACGTTTCGTGGGATGAGCCACCAAGTAGTCAATGGTTTTTTTCATTCACCAGCTTAGTTCACGGGGCAGCACCGATCGTTGGAGAGTTCACCAATATGGGGAAATGGGGAGCCATGAAACCTGGGGAAAAATTGGCCACAAAAAAAGGTGGGTCAGATCCTACAGGATGGGGGCCCCCGTTCGATAGCATGAACCGTTGCCGAAAAGAAAAGTGGCTGAATTCGATTGGGTTTATGGTAGCTATATTTAATGGGGTTTATTATAGTTTATATTTAAAAAATACAAAACAAAAAAAAACTTGTAACTGGGGGGCACCACCCCGTATGAATCTACCATATGACTGGGGGAAGAACCATCCAGCTATACCAGCCATGACTTAGGGTACCATCCGGCGGCCAGGGTTTTGACGCCATATAACTACAGGATGGGGCCCCATAGTTAGCTAAGTTGGTTCATAACTATAATACCAATAGTGTATGATACTTATAGTCATATTTACCATCTGGTTATTTGTTACATAGCCATGGGGAAAGCCAACCATAAATGGAGGTTTAGGTCGCTGGGAAAATCATCTATTTCTATGGGACATTTTCCACTGGGTTATAAACCAACTTACAACTGGTGGGGTTTTCATCCCAAGTGATGCACCTATGATGTTTCGGTGTCACTGGGAAAATGGTCTAGAAATGGGGGATTTTTCAGCACGCCACATTTGATTACTGGAGATGTATATCTATATATATAGAAATTATGTGTACAATATATACATATATATATATGTATATAATTGTATATATATGTTACACATTCTCATGGGGGAGTTTGATAGGACCGTAGCAAAGGCATCCCACAAATCGAACTTGGGGATAATGTCTACTTGAAGATAAACCAATAGATACTTAAGGCCCTACTTAAGTATATACCCTCTGGTAAACTAGCATAGCTATGGAAAATCACCATTTTCAATGGGTAAATCCACTATAAATGGGCCATTTTCAATAGCTATGTTAAATTACCAGAGGGTAATGTAATACATCGATCTGATGTACTCTCTATATACAGGTGCACATCATCCACATCTGTGATCCACTGTGATCCTTCGGAATCCTTCATGTCTTTCATGCCTCGCCTGAGGCAATGAGAGAACTAAACCTGCGTCCTCACTTGGAAAAGGACTGGTGACAGGTTTGGGTATGGAGGATTAGCCTCTGGTAAACGTTTACATAACTATGGAAAATCACCATTTTTAGTGGGTAAACTAACACACCATGGCATAACTATGGTTAATAATGGTTAATACATAATGGTTCATAATGGTTCACAATGGTTTATAATGGCATACCCTCTGTTAAACTAACATAATTATGGACAAACACCATTTTCAATCGGAAATTTCACTATTTCTATGGCCATTTTCAATAGCAAACTGTTAGTAAAATTGCCAGAGGGTAGCTTAAGATGGGAATTCTGTGTACCTAACATGACCCATGATCATGGACAAGTCAAAGCTTCTATCTCCGACCCGGTCGACCGGCTGACGGGATGCGAAAACAGGTCAGCCAGGTCAGCCAGGTAAAATTTGGGGCCTTGGAATGACAGCAGTTGGTCAGTAAAGAAGTGGAGCATCACTTGGAATTATATCTAGGTGGATAACACTCGGAATTCACCACTTTCGAATTTACACTGGGGTATTATATATATCAGTTGGTCATCAAGATCCTTTCTTGGTACTTCTTATCTTACACCGGCTAGAGTGTCTAGATGATGTTGGAACACTTGGAATATCTTAGCACCCACCATTCGCCCATATTTGGGGGGGGTATGTGATATTTACAAACGACCCACTTTCCATCATTCACCCACAGCACTAGTTTGTGGCTTTACATCCAATTCTCAGGGTGCTGAAGTGACAGCATTTCAAGAAATTTAGGGAGGCAGGAGCAACCAGGTACCCTCTGGTAAACTAACATAACTATGGAAAATCACAATTTTTGGTGGGTAAATCAACTATAAATGGCCATTTTCAATAGCAAACTGTTTGTTTACCAGAGGGTACATCTTGGAATCCAGTTGTTTTCAGGGTGGAACCTATCTGGTTATGGCTATGGCTACTGGGTGTTCACTTTAATTTGGGGCAGTCATTGGATGCCTTGGCTGCCTTGGCTTCACAAACTGCCTGGGCATCCCCTTTTGACTTCACAAACTTAGGGGCCAATAGCTACCTTGATGGTTGTTGATTGAATATCGTACTGCGAAACGGAGTCAGAAGATAAAACAAAATATGTACCACCGTCCTTTCCCGGCTGCTATCCAATTGTGCAAACAAGAATCATCCCCAAAACTGTTAGTTGACAGTTGACATCTAATTTGTGATCCTGATCAGCAGAGCAAGTCTGGCCCTGGCTCACCTACTGATGCCGCAACCGGCTGCTCCTGTCGCTGGCTGAGAGGCCATCCCTTGAAGATGTCTAGTCAACAAGCCAGGTACGAAAACACACGAAAACACACCTATTCTAGCTCAATCGACTGGATGGGTAGAAACTAATCCTAACTAGTCTTTTGGTATCGGATTATCTACTTAGTAACCAGCTAGGATTTTGTTTTGCAGGGTATCTAGTTGATTGGCCATGTATTCTGATTTTGTTTGATGAACCCCTTAAATCTTAGGAGCAACTAGAGCCATATCCAGAGATGTGGAAAAACAGGTCCTGTTTGAAGATGATCATTTGATTGCTATGGCTGAGGTATTAGTATGGATCTACATGCCTGGGTCATAGCCCTCCGGGAAACCTCACTGTACATAGCTACAATAAAACAGAGGCTACGCGAAACAAAGACGATCCAAACAAACCACATTGCCATTTGGGTTTCTTCATGAAGCTTGAACAGCTGTGGTTTATTGTGGGCTTTACATTAGATCAATGGCCATTTCAGGAACCGATTCATTGGAGGTACCTACCTATTTTTCAGGCCTAAATTTCAGGGAATATCCCCACAAAAAATGGCCAGAAATATGGTACAGTACGTAGTTCCATTTTAGGATCCTGAAGATCTCCCATTGAACAGCTGTAGTCAACTTTTTTTCCTCTGCAAAACTCCGTCCCATGGCCGCGGCATCTGCGCTTATGGCATCCATGACGTCCGGCTGCCTAGCATGACAGGTGATGTGGTGCCGAATCATCCATTGATACAGTGGATGGTTGCGAAATCCTGCACCACCAAACGGATGGTTGAAACCTTATAAATAATGGGATGTTTACCATCTACCAACTGGTGATTCGGATTTCGCAACCAACCACAGTAGGATTTGTCATTTTTATCCATCCAGCAATGGACAGGGTATCTCCATAGCAGCCATTGGATGTATGGAAAATTGTTGGTGACAAAAAAACCCAATCCATGACTGGTTGGTGGTTTCAAACATTTTTTATTTTCCATTTCATATATGGGATGTCATCCTTCCCATTGACGAACTCCATCATTTTGCAGAGGGGTAGGTATACCACCAACCAGATGATATTCCCATGATATTTCCATGACATTACCATAGTAATCCATAGTAGTTATACCATCCATCCTAAGCTCGCAACTGGGGTACCCCCAGTTGGGATGGGACCATGGGACCCAGCGGTGAGATGACGAATGCCGCGATTTTCAATGAATTTCAGGACAGAGATACTGTAAACTATAAAAGCTTATCTGGGTGATTGATGGGAACTTTTCTGGGGATTTGAATATGACAATGGATATATTATGGGATATATACCCTCGGGTAATTTGTTACATAGCTATTGAGAATGACCATAGAAATAGTGGATTTTCCGATTGAAAATGGTGGAACTTTCCATAGTTATGTAAACGTTTACCAGAGGGTATATAGGCTATGGGAATATCCCCTGATTTATTTTAGCCCTTACATGGTACTAAAAAAATGGGCCAAACATATATGTGATAGGTACCATCTGGTTATTTAACATAGCCATGGTATAGATGGCCCATAGAAATAGATGGTTTACCTATTAAAAATGGTGATTTTCCATGGCAAACTGTTAGTCATAACCAGAGGGTACCTCTTTTTTTTCGGTACCTAAAAGGCCATTGATATGACTTGGGGGTGGACTTGGTCCTGTTCGGATTTAAGCGGTTTGTCGTTTTTTTTTTTGGCCGCCATTTTCCCATGGGGTAAATCCACTACGACTGGGGAATCTACCCTCTGGTAAACTAACATAACTATGGAAAGTCACCATTTTTTTTATGGGAAAACTCACTATAAATGGCCATTTTCAATAGCTATGTTAAATTACCAGAGGGTATAGGGAATATCTAATGATTTGTGGTTGTTTGGGCACCCCTTAAGCAAATCCCACTAATATAACCATGGTATTTTTGCCCCGGAAGTTGGGGGGTAACCCCTATGGTCCTATGGTGAAAGATATCCACTTAGTTCACTTAGTTCAGCACTTGCAGGCAGGATCTTGCAGGCACGACAGGTTATTATCAGGTTATAATCGGGTTGAATAACACACATACCTAAACGGGATGATCATAACGTCAAAGAATTTACCCTCTGGTAATTGAACAGTTTGCTATTGAGAATGGCCCATAGAAATAGTGGAATTACCCATTGAAAATGGTGATTTTCCATAGTTATGTAAATGTTTACCAGAGGGTATTAGGGTTGTTGAAGAGTTTCTGGGATGATGCGGATGATGCAGGATGTAGATTCAACCAATGATGCACAACCAATGAGGTGGGTTCTTTGCCATCTGAGTAAACCTTGGTTAGTTGTTGTCTGATACTTTATCTTTTGATATCTCTCTATATATGTATATATATATGGGTATGTTTTTGTAGGAAAAAACTTATTAGCTAAGAACATGGACAGTTTTTAGGGCTGGTCAGTAAACAAATGGCTATAGGTCAAAATTGGGCACCATCGCAGTCGTATCTACAATGTTTTTGGCCCCCCAATTATAGATTGGTTTATAAATCCCATTAATAAACTATATAGTTATTTGGGTATGTGTACCCTCTAAATATGGAAAATCACCATGTTCAATGGGTAAATCAACTATGAAAAACCATTTTCAATAGCAAACTGTTGAATTACCAGGGGGTATCAATATTGTTGGTGATATATCCCATCCCATGATATTCCATGCTGGTTGGTGGTTTGGAACATGTTTTATTTTTCCAATATTGGGAATAATAACCCCAACTGGCTTTCATATTTTTCAGAGGGGTAGGTCAACCACCAACCAGTTTAATGATTTATGAATGTTTTTCCTGCTATGTTAGGTGGTTTACCATGTTCAACAATCATATCTTGCTATAAAGATACCATAACATACCATATTCAAAATATTCAAGATACCATAACATACACATAACATACAATAGTTGATTTACCTATTGAAAATAGTGGTTTTCCATGCTGCAACTATGTTTGTTTGCCAGCGGGTGTCTCAGATTCACACCACCGCGGAAAACCGAATGTCA
>CAMXCT020004301.1:330000-335468 GCA_947184155.2 Cladocopium goreaui | reverse complement strand
TGCAATGCAATGTATATTTTGTTTAACAAATATAGTTTGACATGAATATCCAAACTGAATCAGACATGTTCTTCCTAGATTTCCATGCGCAAGATCCCACAGACGGAGGGCAGCTTGCCGGATGAATACTGCTGCGAGGAGAATAATCATAGAAACTTCTCTGCAAGGGTCTAGTCAGAGCATTTCTAGGAGAATCATAGAAGCCGCTTTGTGTTGGAAAGACTACATCTAGATACCAAATCTAGATCTATTGGATCTAATTTGATTTTTCTCTTTGAATGTTAAGCTATGTGAGCAGTTTGGGATGCTGACCCAGCAGTTCATCCTGAGCAGATCAGCAGTCGCTCAAGCAGATGTTGGGGTCGTGGTTGGGGCGCATCCCGTGATATGCCTATACCAACTTCCTCCATCCCGGTTCCGGGCGTTTTTGCCCACTGAAAATTGCACGTGACGGTTCCAGCTTCAGGCTCAAAGTTCGATGCTTCCCGAAGCCAAAAAGACGAACGTGCGACAGAATAGGTCAAGAGCGAGTTTCAACCCTGCCCGAATCTATCCGTCTGGTCGCATCCGACCCGACCGCATCTTGTGCCTGAAAGAAGGGGATACTCATTTAATATTTGTGTAGCTCCTAGATGTGAAACGCATATGCGTTTTACACCGTATACTTTTTCATACGTTTTCATAATTATGGCATGCGTGAATAGCAAACAATTTTAACAAAAAAAATGCATTGTACATTGTAAATGTAATGTAACTGGCAAACACAAATGTAAACGTACACGTCAAACAGTGCAGGAATGAGGTAATGCAATGCAATGCAATGTATATTTTGTTTAACAAATATTGTTTGACATGAATATCTAACCTGAATCAGACATGTTCTTCCTAGATTTCCATGCGCAAGATCCCACAGACGGAGGGCAGCTTGCCGGATGAATACTGCTGCGAGGAGAATAGTCATAGAAACTTCTCTGCAAGGGTCTAGTCAGAGCATTTCTAGGAGAATCATAGAAGCCGCTTTGTGTTGGAAAGACTACATCTAGATACCAAATCTAGATCTATTGAATCTAATTTGATTTTTCTCTTTGAATGTTAAGCTATGTGAGCAGTTTTGGATGCTGACCCAGCAGTTCATCCTGAGCAGATCAGCAGTCGCTCAAGCAGATGTTGGGGTCGTGGCCTATACCAACTTCCTCCATCCCGGTTCCGGGCGTTTTTGCCCACTGAAAATGCACGTGACGGTTCCAGCTTCAGGCTCAAAGTTCGATGCTTCCCGAAGCCAAAAAGACGAACGTGCGACAGAATGTCAACAAGAGCGCTAGATCCTGGTAGATATATCTCTAGCCAATGCGGTTTTACCCTCTGGTAAACTAACATAGCTATTGAAAATGGCCATTTATAGTGGATTTTCCCATTAAAAATTGGTGATTTTCCATTGTTGGAGAGTTCACCAATATGGGAAATGGGGAACCATGACACCTGGGGATATATGGGATATGGGCCATATAAAGGTGGGTCAGATCCTACAGGATGGGGGCCCCCGTTCGATAGCGTGAACCGTTGCCTTATAAGTGGCTGAATTCGATTGGGTTTATGGTAGCTATAGTTAATGGGGTTTATTATGGTTTATATTAAAAAAAAAAACAAAAAAAACTTGTAACTGGGGGGGGCACCACCCCGTATGAATCTACCATATGACTGGGGGAAGAGCCATCCAGCTATACCAGCCATGACTTAGGGTACCATCCGGCGGCCAGGGTTTTGACGCCATATAACTACAGGATGGGGCCCCATAGTTAGCTAAGTTGGCTCATAACTATAATACCAATAGTGTATGATACTTATAGTCATATTTACCATCTGGTTATTTGTTACATAGCCATGGAAAAAGCCAACCATAAATGGAGGTTTAGTTCGCTGGGAAAATCATCTATTTCTATGGGCCATTTTCCACGGGGTTATAAACCAACTTACAACTGGCGGGGTTTTCATCCCAAGTGATGCACCTATGATGTTTCGGTGTCACTGGGAAAATGATCTAGAAATGGGGGATTTTTCAGCACGCCACATTTGATTACTGGAGATGTATATGGTGATCGATCTAAAGGTCCTTGTAAGGAGTTTTAATTGCGAAAGCCGTGCATGTTATGTTGGAAACCCTCGCGAAAGTTTTTTTCGAGTTCGCGAAAGTAAAATTTTGTTTCGCGAAAGTTTCGCGAAAGTTGGATATCATAATCATTATGTAAAGGGCTGCCACCCACTGCCGCCCGGTGTCCGGCAGGAGAAGGGCACTAAGAATTTCGGTTTGGTTCTGGTTCAGTTCCCAGTATGGTGGTGCTTGTGGACAATCACGCCCTTCATAGGTAGCAGCCGAGCTTCCAAAGGCGAGACTTCGCAACAGCCAAACGCCATGGTCCTGAAGCACATCCTTGCACCTGCCGCTGTCACTACCTAATGATGCTTTTTGAAATCTCAAGAAACAAGCTCCAAATGCAGTAGCCAAGTTTCCAAAAGTGAGGCTTTGCGAGAGCCGAGCACCAAGGCCCTTGGTGTTCGCTTTGCCTTCAATGCACCCCGTGCTGATGGCCTGGGTCTGTGAATAGGGATATTTTCGCGAAAGTTATGCGAAAGAGCGGGCATGTTGAAGGGGGTGGGCCATTAAACCTTGCAAAAAAACCTAGTCAGCAACAATCTGCCCTGAGAAGGGATTCCGTGATGCTAGCTGCATGTTTAGGCTATCAAGAAGTGATCCCTGATTCTCTGGCGTAATTTGGCAGGTTGTGAACGAATCTTTATAAGAGGTGTTGTTGGCCAACATGGGCCCCGCGAAAGATAAACATGGAGTTCGCGAAAGTTTCGCGAAAGTAAAACTTTTATTCGCGAAGAATGGCCGTTCCGGGATAAAGGAATTTTGATCAACAACCATATATATATATATAGAAATTATGTGTACAATATATATATATATACATATACATACACACATATATATGTATATATAATTGTATATATATATATATACACATTCTCATGGGGGAGTTTGATAGGACCGTAGCAAAGGCATCCCACAAATCGAACTTGGGGATAATGTCTACTTGAAGATAAACCAATAGATACTTAAGGCCCTACTTAAGTATATACCCTCTGGTAAACTAACATAGCTATGGAAAATCACCATTTTCAATGGGTAAATCCACTATAAATGGGCCATTTTCAATAGCTATGTTAAATTACCAGAGGGTAATGTAATACATCGATATGATGTACTCTCTATATACAGGTGCACATCATCCACATCTGTGATCCATTGTGATCCTTCGGAATCCTTCATGTCTTTCATGCCTCGCCTGAGGCAATGAGAGAACTAAACCTGCGTCCTCACTTGGAAAAGGACTGGTGACAGGTTTGGGCATGGAGGATTAGCCTCTGGTAAACGTTTACATAACTATGGAAAATCATCATTTTTAGTGGGTAAACTAACACAACATGGCATAACTATGGTTAATAATGGTTAATATATAATGGTTCATAATGGTTTATAATGGCATACCCTCTGTTAAACTAACATAATTATGGACAAACACCATTTTCAATGGGACATTTCACTATTTCTAGGGCCATTTTCAATAGCAAACCGTTAGTAAAATTACCAGAGGGTAGCTTAAGATGGGAATTCTGTGTACCTAACATGACCCGGTCGACCGGCTGACGGGATGGTATTCAGACAGGTCAGACAGGTCAGCCAGGTCAGCCAGGTCAGCCAGGTCAGCCAGGTCAGCCATTTGGGGCCTTGGAATGACAGCAGTTGGTCAGTAAAGAAGTGGAGCATCACTTGGAATTATATCTAGGTGGATAACACTCGGAATTCACCACTTAGGAATTTACACTGGGGTATTATATATATATATACATATATCATCATCAAGATCCTTTCTTGGTACTTCTTATGTTACACCGACTAGAATGTCTAGATGATGCACCCACCATTCGCCAATTTTTTTTTTGGGGGGGTATGTGATATTTACAAACGACCCACTTTCCATCATTCACCCACAGCACTAGTTTGTGGCTTTACATCCAATTCTCAGGGTGCTGAAGTGACAGCATTCCAAGAAATTTAGGGAGGCAGGAGCAACCAGGTACCCTCTGGTAAACTAACATAACTATGCAAAATCAACCTTTTTAATGGGTAAATCAACTATAAATGGCAATTTTCAATAGCAAACTGTTTGTTTACCAGAGGGTACATCTTGGAATCCAGTTCTTTCCAGGGTGGAACCTATCTGGTTATGGCTATGGCTACTGGGTGTTCACTTAATTTGGGGCAGTGGATGCCTTGGCTGCCTTGGCTGCCTTGGC
Organism: Cladocopium goreaui; assembly: GCA_947184155.2. Classification (NCBI taxonomy): domain Eukaryota; class Dinophyceae; order Suessiales; family Symbiodiniaceae; genus Cladocopium; species Cladocopium goreaui. The sequence goes on along the minus strand of CAMXCT020004301.1, from coordinate 331,109 downwards.
TGCCTTGGCTGCCTTGGCTTCACAAGCTGGGCATCCCCTTTTGACTTCACAAACCGATTGATTGGAGGTACCTACCATATATAAGGCCTATATAAGGCCTATGTAAGGCCTATGTAAGGGAATATCCCCACAAAATATGGCCTTATATGGTACAGTACCTCCATTTTAGGATCCTGGAATTCCCATTGAATAGCTACCTTGATGGTTGTTGATTGAGTATTGTACTGCGAAACGGAGTCAGAAGATAAAAGAAAATATGGACCAGCGTCCTTTCCCGGCTGCTATCCAATTGTGCAAACAAGAATCATCCCCAAAACTATTAGTTGACAGTTGACATCTAATTTGTGATCCTGATCAGCAGGGCAAGTCTGGCCCTGGCTCACCTACTGATGCCGCAACCGGCTGCTCCTGTCGCTGGCTGAGAGGCCATCCCTTGAAGATGTCTAGTCAACAAGCCAGGTACGAAAACACACGAAAACACACCTATTCTAGCTCAATCGACTGGATGGGTAGAAACTAATCCTAACTAGTCTTTTGGTATCGGATTATCTACTTAGTAACCAGCTAGGATTTTGTTTTGCAGGGTATCTAGTTGATTGGCCATGTATTCTGATTTTGTTTGATGAACCCCTTAAATCTTAGGAGCAACTAGAGCCATATCCAGAGATGTGGAAAAACAGGTCCTGTTTGAAGATGATCATTTGATTGCTATGGCTGAGGTATTAGTATGGATCTACATGCCTGGGTCATAGCCCTCCGGGAAACCTCACTGTACATAGCTACAACAAAACAGAGGCTACGCGAAACAAAGACGATCCAAACAAACCACATTGCCATTTGGGTTTCTTCATGAACCTTGAACAGCTGTGGTTTATTGTGGGCTTTACATGAGATCAATGGCCATTTCAGGAACCGATTGATTGGAGGTACCTACCATATATAAGGCCTATTTTTCAGGCCTATGTAAGGGAATATCCCCACAAAAAATTGCCTTATATGGTACAGCACCTCCATCTTAGGATCTTGAAATTTCCATTGATAATAGAGGTCAACTTTTTTCCTCTGCAAAACTCCGTCCCGTGGCCGCGGCATCTGCGCTTTTTTATGGC